>CAUDMG010002352.1:505000-567500 GCA_958450375.1 Homarus gammarus | reverse complement strand
TTAGCTGTCCCATTAAGGGGAGGATTGGTAATTAACACCTATTAGTGCACAATATTCAGGTGTAGTAATTAACTACCGACAGACACACTACACTCTCCCCCACACTACACCCTCCCCTACACACACTACACCCTCCCCTACACACGCTACACCCTCCCCCACACTACACTCTCCCCCACACTACACCCTCCCCCACACTACACCATCCCCCACACTACACCCTCCCCTACACACGCTACACCCCCACACTACACCCTCCCCCACACTACACCCTCCGTGATATTCCTTATAAATTTCGTCCGAATAACAATACTAAATCACACTAATAATACGTAATACAATTCTACTCTTATGTTAACTACGTGTGTCTCAGGTAGATGACAGGTGTACCATTAAAATCATCTCATCAATTGTACCATTAAAACTATTAACCAAATTGTACCGCTAAAACCATTATCAATTGTGAAGCCATTTAGTAATTGCTACATTAAAGGTATTCTTCATATTGTGCTATTATTCTCTCTCTTCCAGGTCACCATTCACTATAGCAGGTCTGTATTGGGTTAGGGTTCGATCTCGGGTTCGATTCGGGTTCGGCCTCAGGTTCAATTTCGGTCCCGGGTTCAATGTCGGGTTCGGACTCGGAATTCGATTAGGGTTCGGGTTCAGTTTCTGTCTCGGCTTTGTGTTCGGTCACGGGTTCGATCTCAAATACATCAATGACAAACACAGCAACACGAAGGTAAACAAACCCACACCTCGTGATTAAAAATTCAACTACATCTTTATTTTTCCCACGCTCACCTGTGATTAATGTGGCAGTGTGTGAAGGCTGGAGGTGAGAGAGAGGGAGGAGGTGAGAGAAGGGGGGACGGGGAGGCAATATTTCACTCACACCTACTGACACTTACCTCATTCACCGCCTCATAGTTGTCGCATAAAAACAGTTAAGTAATTTTTTTTTTCCTTTCTGCCTGGGTGATACTGTATGTGTGGTCGATGTTGCAATCTATACACGTCTGGGGTGATGTTGCAATATATAGATGTTTGGTTGATGTTGTATTATAAAACCAGAGATATAGAGACTGTGGGGAGACGAGAGAAGGAATGAAGAAAGGAGGGAAGGGAAGGAAATGAAGAAAGGAAGGAAGAGAGAGAGAGAGAGAGAGAGAGAGAGAGAGAGAGAGAGAGAGAGAGAGAGAGAGAGAGAGAGAGAGAGAGAGAGAGGTCACAGGGAAAGTTGGCGGGGATATTTATAGCTTTTCAATCACCCGAGGGGGTTGGTGGGGAAAATTAAGCCGTATTTTATTCCCTACGATGCATAATGAAAGCAGAGTGTGTATGTGGGGTGAGTCGGGTTGTGTGGTGAGGGGGGTGTGTGTGGTGAGGGGGGTGTGTGGTGAGGGGGGTGTGTGTGGTGAGGGGGTGTGTGGTGAGGGGGTGAGGGGTGAGGGAGTGTGTGATTAGGGGGTGTGTGGTGAGGGGTGTGTGGTGAGGAGGGGTGTGTGGTGAGGAGGGGTGTGTGGTGAGGAGGGGTGTGTGGTGAGGGGGTGTGTGGCGAGGGGGTGTGTGGTGAGGGGGTGTGTGGTGAGGGTGTGTGGTGAGGAGGGGTGTGTGGTGAGGAGGGGTGTGTGGTGAGGGTGTGTGTGGTGAGGGTGTGTGGTGAGGGGGTGTGTGGTGAGGGGGTGTGTGGTGAGGGGGGGTGTGTGGTGAGGGTGTGTGGTGAGGCAGCCACACACATACCATTAACTTAGGGTATAAATGCATTGTCGTGTTGTAATACTCAAAACACGAGGGTGAAATACAGACTAAAACGCATATTGAATCACACTAAAATCTTTATTATGTCACGCTAAAACGCACATCGTCACGCTAAAACGCACATCGTCACGCTAAAACGCACATCGTCACGCTAAAACGCACATCGTCACGCTAAAACGCTCATCGTCACGCTAAAACGCACATCGTCACGCTAAAACGCTCATCGCCACGCTAAAACGCACATCGTCACGCTAAAACGCACATCGTCAAGCTAAAACGCACATCGCCACGCTAAAACGCACATCGTCACGCTAAAACGCTCATCGCCACGCTAAAACGCACATCGTCACGCTAAAACGCACATCGTCACGCTAAAACGCACATCGTCACGCTAAAACGCACATCGTCACGCTAAAACGCTCATCGCCACGCTAAAACGCACATCGTCACGCTAAAACGCACATCGTCACGCTAAAACGCACATCGTCACGCTAAAACGCTCATCGCCACGCTAAAACGCACATCGTCACGCTAAAACGCTCATCGCCACGCTAAAACGCACATCGTCACGCTAAAACGCACATCGTCACGCTAAAACGCACATCGGCACGCTAAAACGCACATCGACACGCTAAAACGCTCATCGACACGCTAAAACGCTCATCGCCACGCTAAAACGCACATCGTCACGCTAAAACGCACATGGTCACGCTAAAACGCACATCGCCACGCTAAAACGCACCTCGTCACGCTAAAACGCACATCGTCACGCTAAAACGCACATCGTCACGCTAAAACGCACACAGAATCCATTAACACATACATACAATCACCATTAACCATTGCCTGCCTACCTGAGCCTTTGTTTTTAAATGGTGTAATGGCGTCAGGTGTTCAGCGGAGCATTTAAAAGGGATTTGCATACAGTATTATCAAGAGCTCGTTGTTAATTAACTGTTAAATATACTGAAGGGAGAGCATTTTGTTGATGTTAAATGAACGTGTTATATTAATAGTACCAGGACACAGGTGAGTACCAGGACACAGGTGAGTACCAGGGCTCAGGTGAGTACCAGGGCACAGGTGAGTACCAGGACACAGGTGAGTACCAGGGCACAGGTGAGTACCAGGACACAGGTGAGTACCAGGACACAGGTGAGTACCAGGGCACAGGTGAGTACCAGGACACAGGTGAGTACCAGGGCACAGGTGAGTACCAGGGCACAGGTGAGTGTTAATAACAGGACACAGGTGAGTGCTTTAGAAATTTTGAACAAGCGAACCATTAAGAGTTACCTAAAGATTGGACACACTAACTCTACCTGAGGAGTTAGTTTAGGTTAGGTTAGGTTAGGTTAACATACACACACACACACACGGCAGGAGGCTGTGTGTATCATTAATTGTGTTGTAAACTATAAAAAAAATCGTTTTGTCATAAATGAAAGACCAAAATTAATTTAGTTTCAAAAAAATAAATCTTTTACACGACCCCAAAATAATGGATAGACTGAGTCGCACTGAAATACTGAATAGCCGGAGTGTAAAAATATATTTGTTGTTCATGGCAGCCGGATACATTGGTAACTGTTGTTCTTCATGACAGCCGGATGCATCGTGTTAGCCGGATACACTCGGTTACCCGTTGATCACGTGAACCGGATACACTGTTATCTGTTGTTGTTCCCGTGAGCCGGATACACTGTTACCGGTTGTTCATGGGGGCCGGATACACTCTTACCCGTTGTTCATGGGGGCCGGATACACTGTTACCGGTTGTTCATGGGGGCCGGATACACTCTTACCCGTTGTTCATGGGGGCCGGATACACTGTTACAGGTTGTTCATGGGGGCCGGATACACTGTTACAGGTTGTTCATGGGGGCCGGATACACTGTTACAGGTTGTTCATGGGGGCCGGATACACTGTTACAGGTTGTTCATGGGGGCCGGATACTCTCTCTCTTTCTTGAAAATATAACCTTGACGCCTTGCCTACACCCCCCCTGTGACCCCCATGACACTAAGCGGTGATACGCACGTTCTCTCTGCCTCCTTTATGACTCCTGCTGGCCCAGTGACACTATGTGAGAGAGAGAGAGAGAGAGAGAGAGAGAGAGAGAGAGAGAGAGAGAGAGAGAGAGAGAGAGAGATCCAATAAAACACCTAGAAGCCAAAAGTTACCTAATGACTAAACTAATTAACTCTGGTCCCTCTTAATCACCTGCCATCGTCATTTAATTAATCTATAACCACCACTTAATTAGCTGACGAGCGAGAGGTCAAAGGTCAGCTGCTGTGCTAGTGTGCTAATCACTTTGTTAATTAGAGGATTTACAACAAGGGTAAGGAGAGAATTAGGACATACATACAAACATAGTCACCTTAAACACCTACGCTGGTCATTATAAATTAGCTCACCTGAGATCAGTGTCACCTATACTCACCTAAGGTCATTTTGGGTCACCTGGGGTCACCTGGCCACCTGACCTTCACCGCTCTGTTAGTGTCACATTTAATTTTTAACTCTCTGGCCATGTCGGCATCATGTGTGTGTGTGTGTGTGTGTGTCTCGCACTCCCTTTGTCCCTCTCCCTCACTCCCTCCCTCACTCCCTCCCTCCCACCCCCTACAGAACAATACTGTACTCACAGGTTCACAACTCACCACCTCCTCCTCCTCCACACACACGACTTCTTCCTCTTCCCTTCCTCCTCCTCTTCTTCACTCACGACTGTGCCAACAACCACGCTCTGATGCTTCCACCGGTGCCAAACCAGTGCCAAGACGGTGCCAAGCCTCGCTCACCACACAAGAAAACCACTAGAGTTCCACTTGAAAACAATATAACTTCCCCTTGTGGCTGAAGACTGAATACCGGCCACTCTTGCTCCTTGTGGCGAACGGGACAGGTAACTAGAAAGCTCTTGTAAAGTTACGTGTTTTCTTTTGTCTCTCTCACATACTTTCCCTCCACGTGCGTGAGTCTTTTGTTTCACTAGAGGGAAGTAGGGAAAGTACACCACTCTATATCACAGCTGAGTACTACCTCACCACGGCTCGGAGGCCTAAACAAAGCGAAGAGGGGAGGGGGGGGAGGGGTGGGAGGGGTGGGAGGGGGAGTGGGAGGGGTGTTAGGGGGGGGGGGAAGAGAAGAGAGGAGGGTGTGGGAGGGGGGGGGAGAGAAGAAAGGGGGAGTATTTAAAGGCCCCATACACCTCAGTCTTGTAGTGGCTGTGTGATGCAAATTACTCCCAGTGTGTTGGCCATAGTGAGTGTCTGTCGCCCTGCTTACCTTTCTGTCTATTTGCCTGTCTATCTGTTTAAGTGTCTGTTTGTCTGTCTACCTACCCGCCTACCTGTCTATTTACCTGTGTTGCTCTCACATACAGACAAATAAGCCAGCAGCACCCCCCCCCCCCCCACACACACACACAGAATATGTGTCGAAACCATAAGGGAAAATATCAGAAAAGTCGTACACAGAAGTTGCTACACTTATCGATATATTATTATTATTATTATTATTATTATTATTATTATATTTTTGGTGTGTGTGTGTGGGGGGGGGGGGGGGGGAGGTGTCTCGCTGTAAGGACGTGATGTGAGTCTACAAAACGACGGCCTCTTCCTCCTCTCCCTCCTCTTCTTCTTCCTCTTCTTCTTCCTCCTCCTTTGTTCCACCCCTCCCACCTCCCCCGATCATGCTCCGAGGCAGGACAAAATAGAGCAAAGTTAGTGGTGTCGGAGAGAGGGGAGGGGAAGGGGAGGGGGGAGGGGAGGGGAGGGGGAGGGGAGAGGAAAGTCAGGGTTCGAGCTAGCAATCTCAAAAATTTCTGGAAAATTATTTGTTTTCGCCTCGTAAACCCCAAGATAAGAGACAACTGGTGTGTGTGTGTGCGAACGTACGGCCCTGACCTGAGTTATTTAATAATAATAATAACATACTCACCCACCCAAACACACACACCCACCCCACACACCCCACCCTCCCCCACACAAACACCCCAACCCCACACAACCACCCTACACACCCCGCTCTCCCCCACACAAACACCCCAACCCCACACAACCACCCCACCCTCCCACACAAACACCCCACCCTCCCCACACACCCCACCCTCCCCACACACCCCACCCTCCCCCGAAATATATTAAGTCATTATAATCACGATAACATCCACTTAAAGTCATTACAGCTAAACCATTACTGTCATTCCTCCAACACTCACCTGTAATTAACCCGATTAGCGCCGTAAACTTCAGGTGAGGTAAAATGGAGTCTATTAATTGCCAGGTGTATACGCACGTATCTCACCTCACCTGTGCTTTAAGATACGCATTGTTGACGAGGATTACGCATCTTCAATATACTTCACTCCTCCCTTTCGCCCTTCCGTCACTCCTTTCTCCCTCCCTCCCATCCTACCATCCCACATCCATTTCCACCCCTTCCACACCACTTTCTACCCGCTCCACCTCCTCCAAACCCCCTTCACACTCTTTCCACACCCCCTCCACCTCTTCCACCACCACCTCCACCCCTTCCACACACCTCTCCACACACAGCCATTATCAGTATGCTGGACTGATACGTGGGTCGTGACCTGGAATTTCCATTGGTATCTCTCAACCTTAGGATGATTACCATGAGGCTGTGGAGGAGGAAGGTAAGAGGAAGAGGAAGAGGAGGAGGAGGAGGAGGAGGCTATGATGATGAGGGTGGAAGGGGAAGAGGAGGAAAGGAGAAGGAGAGGAAGGGAGGAAAAGGGTGACGGTGTGGAAGGAAGAGGAGGAGGAAGAGAGGTTAGAGACAAAAGCAGGAGGAAGAGGAAGGGAAGATGCTGTAGGTAAAGAAGAAGGAGGAGGAGGAGGAGGAGGAGGTGAGTGTACACAAAAACAAAAACAAATACACACACACACGCACACACACGCACACACATATCAAGAAGCGCTCAACACACTGACCCTTTCGACTCTCACTGACCATCACCACGACCTCATCTGCAAATTTGGTAAGAAGCTTCTACACCATCCCCGACACCGGCTCCTGCTACCACCCGAGGTCCCTTGTCCGAGAATTGCTGTTCGACACCACAACCGCATCCAGCCCATACGTGCACGAACTGACCGCTATAAGAACAGCCCAGTCCCAACCATTGTAAAAATTATCAATAACTTGTAATACTGTAACACTGTCACTATGTTGAATTGAACTGTAGTTTGAGCTTTTCCCCATCTAAGTTATTATATGTCTTATTTGTGTCACTTATGTTACTTGTATATTATTTGTAATTCGTAACCCACTCCCCAAATATGTAACTGTATATTTTCAGCCTTCTGGCTGCCAAGCTCTTTCAATAAACCGTTAATTATTATTATTATTATTATTATTATTACACACACGCACACGCACACACACACACACACACACGCACACACACACACTCACACACGAGCATTCAGCCAATTAGGTTCCCTGGTTGTAGTAAGAGAGAAGCTGGGTCATAACCTCACACAACTCCCGCTATTACGACAGTTGGCTGCTGGTACGTTCCCACAATGTACGTGGATCTGTACGTGTCTCCTTAACTTGTAACTCTGCTGTGTCTGTCAGTCTCCCTTGAACCAGTGCCCCTTAGGACGGGAGGTGAGTATTGTATTCACTCGACCACCACACACCTCTGACGTAACACTTAACAAACAAAAAACAAAAGACATTAATAAACAACTAACTTAACACTTAACTAATTACTTATACAACATTTAACATTTTACTTAACACGACACCACTTTCCAGGCTATAAAATAATTATATATATGCCGTATGTAAACTAAGCTTCACAAACTTTTTATTTTGTCCTAAACACACCAGGAAATAATAGTTTAGTTAGATATGTTCTTTTCCTTACCATTAACTAAAGAAAAAACAACGATTAATAACAAGTACTCTTCCTCACCATTAACTAACAGACAAAAGAACACTGATTTAGTTCAACATGTTCTGTTCCTCACCATTAACTAACCTTTATCATCACTGGCTGCAGGTGTCAGTGTACCCCGTCAATATCACCCGCCACTCATACCTGACAGCAAATAACACACCTCGATCGATCAATAAAAGGCTATTAACTTTTCATATTGGACATAACAACAGTTTCACCGGATGTTTACAAAGTTTAGTTCATTATAAATTAGTGTGTGTGTGATATTTGGAGGTCAGACCAATGTTGTGTGTCTGTGTGTGTGTGTATGTAGTCATGGTGTGTGTGTGTGTGTGTCTGTGGAGAAAGTCGTGCTGGAGGAACTCACTTTATGTTATTACTGTTGTTGTTGTTGAGGTCAAGGCTAAGGTCATTGGTTGTTGAGGTCAAGGCTAAGGTCATTGCTTACATAACCCAGCGAGGACGAAACACCCCCCCCCCCCAATAACCACAACTATTTTGATAACACGAGTCTCCCGCTGAGCTATAACCAGCAATTACAACACTTACAACCCGATACAATGAACCAACCATTACAACCACAACAACTACAACCACCGCCACAACACCTTATTAAACCAACCCAATACAACTCTTCTTAAACCAACCATTCCTACAACAACAACCACCACCACAACACACCTTATTAAACCAACCCAATACAACTCTTCTTAAACCAACCATTCCTACAACAACAACCACCACCACAACACACCTTATTAAACCAACCCAATACAACTCTTCTTAAACCAACCATTCCTACAACAACAACCACCACCACAACACACCTTATTAAACCAACCCAATACAACTCTTCTTAAACCAACCATTCCTACAACAACAACCACCACCACAACACACCTTATTAAACCAACCCATTACAACTCTTCTTAAACCAACCATTCCTACAACAACAACCACACCACAACACACCTTATTAAACCAACCAATACAACTCTCTTAAACCAACCATTCCTACAACAACAACCACCACCACAACACACCTTATTAAACCAACCATTCCTACAACAACAACAACCACCGCCACAACACACCTTATTAAACCAACTCAATACAACTCTTCTTAAACCAACCATTCCTACAACAACAACCACCACCACAACACACCTTATTAAACCAACCATTCCTACAACAACAACAACCACCGCCACAACACACCTTATTAAACCAACTCAATACAACTCTTCTTAAACCAACCATTCCTACAACAACAACCACCACCACAACACACCTTATTAAACCAACCATTCCTACAACAACAACAACCACCGCCACAACACACCTTATTAAACCAACTCAATACAACTCTTCTTAAACCAACCATTCCTACAACAACAACCACCACCACAACACACCTTATTAAACCAACCATTCCTACAACAACAACAACCACCGCCACAACACACCTTATTAAACCAACTCAATACAACTCTTCTTAAACCAACCATTCCTACAACAACAACCACAACACCACAACACACCTTATTAAACCATCCATTCCTACAACATCAACAACCACCACAACACACCTTATTAAAACCAACTCAATACAACTCTTCTTAAACCAACCATTCCTACAACAACAACCACCACCACAACACACCTTATTAAACCAACCATTCCTACAACAACAACAACCACCGCCACAACACACCTTATTAAACCAACTCAATACAACTCTTCTTAAACCAACCATTCCTACAACAACAACCACCACCACAACACACCTTATTAAACCAACCATTCCTACAACAACAACCACCACCACAACACACCTTATTAAACCAACCCAAAACAACTCTTCTTAAACCAACCATACCTACAACAACAACCACCACCACAACACACCTTATTAAACCAACCCAATACAACTCTTCTTAAACCAACCATTCCTACAACAACAACCACCACCACAACACACCTTATTAAACCAACCATTCCTACAACAACAACAACCACCGCCACAACACACCTTATTAAACCAACTCAATACAACTCTTCTTAAACCAACCATTCCTACAACAACAACCACCACCACAACACACCTAATAACCAACCATTCCACACAACAACCACCACCACACCACCCTTATTAAACCAACCAAACAACCTTCTGAAACAACCATTCCTACAACAACAACACCACACAACACCTTAATTAAACCAACCAATTCCTACAACAACAACCACCACCGCCACAACACACCTTATTAAACCAACTCAATACAACTCTTCTTAAACCAACCATTCCTACAACAACAACCACCACCACAACACACCTTATTAAACCAACCATTCCTACAACAACAACCACCACCACAACACACCTTATTAAACCAACCCAATACAACTCTTCTTAAACCAACCATTCCTACAACAACAACCACCACCACAACACACCTTATTAAACCAACCATTCCTACAACAACAACAACCACCGCCACAACACACCTTATTAAACCAACCATTCCTACAACAACAACTCTAATGTAATCGAATCTTTTACCAACCCGTTTCAGTGGACTGCTCACCTCCGTCTCTGGTGGTCGTAAGTGTACACAGAGTATGTGTTGGGCGGGACGATACACGGAGTAGAAACTGTACACACAACTATTACTGGCATTTGTCTGGTGAGGTTAGGTTAGGTTAGGTTAGTGTTGTAGGACGGACAATACTACTACTACTACTACTACTACACACACACACACACATGCATAATAAAACACAACTTGAAGCAAACATTGATGTCTTTAAGTCCAAAATAAACTTTCAAGAGAGAGAGAGAACTTGAGGAGAGAGCCGCCCTTCCTCCACCCCACCCCGCCCCGCCCCACCCCGCCCCGCCCCGCCCCACGAATAATACACTCAAACAAACATTCCCAACTACCAACCAGGAAGGAAACAAAAAAACACACACAAAAAACATTCGGAGGGGGGAGAAAGGGAGAGAGGAGGGGGAAGGTGGGGGCAGTGGATGGCCTCCATACGTGAATCTGACTCCCTCACCTCTGCTCTCCCTCTCACACCTCTAGCTAATATGGCTAATACTCACTCATGATTGGCCCGCCAGTGTTCAATAAAGTACACTCATTGGTTCAGCCGTCGTGGTGTCTGATGACGTCATTTACATACAGACAGATGATTGGCTACTTAATGAGCCAATACACACACGTGGTTATGAATTCAGAGGGCAAGTTCACAAGACCAAAGGAAAATCAGAATTAAGGACGTTACTATTGTATGAAGAAATAGATTACAGGACACAGACTACAGGTTACAGGACAGAGGTTACAGGTCACATATTACAGGGTAGGTGCAAGAGTAAGCCACATTATAATTTAGATACAGTATGTTAGTAAAACTCTCTGTGTTGTATCAAGGTCAGGTAAGGTGAACGTAATTAGCGGAGTGACGTAATGCACAGCTAAGACACGTGTATTGTACATGTACCACCTACAGCAGGGGGGGGGGGGGGTTACACTGCCATCACCACTACTACCATCACCACTACCACCACTACCATCACCACTACTACCACTACCATCACCACTACTACCACTACCATCACCACTACCACCACTACCATCACCACTACTACCACTACCATCACCACCACCACCACTACTACCACTACCATCACCACTACCATCACCACTACTACCACTACCATCACCACTACTACCACTACCATCACCACTACTACCACTACCATCACCACTACTACCATCACCACTACTACCACTACCATCACCACTACTACCATACCACCCACTCACCACTACCATCACCACTACTACCACTACCATCACCACCACCACCACTACTACCACTACCATCACCACTACTACCATCACCACTACTACCACTACCATCACCACTACTACCACTACCATCACCACTACTACCACTACCACCACTACCATCACCACTACTACCAGTACCATCACCACTACTACCACTACCATCACCACTACTACCATCACCACTACTACCACTACCATCACCACTACTACCACTACCATCACCACTACTACCACTACCATCACCACTACTACCACTACCACCACTACCATCACCACTACTACCAGTACCATCACCACTACTACCACTACCATCACCACTACTACCATCACCACTACTACCACTACCATCACCACTACTACCATCACCACTACTACCACTACCATCACCACACTACCACCACTACTACCACTACCATCACCACTACCACTACCACCACTACTACCACTACACCACTACCATCACCACCACTACCATCATCACCACTACTACCACTACCATCACCACTACTACCATCACCACTACTACCATCACCACTACTACCACTACCATCACCACTACTACCACTACCATCACCACTACTACCACTACCATCACCACTACTACCATCACCACTACTACCACTACCATCACCACTCCTACCACTACCATCACCACTACCATCGCCTCTACCACCAACACTCTATCCACCACCACCACCATCCTCCAACAACACAGGCCCTCCTCCACCTTTCTCCAACACGCCGTCTTCACTGTGGTGTTGGGGCCACCGTCTGTATGTCACCGCCGATGAACGCTGAGATCCTTGTTGATACACTGTCGCCCTCTCTACTGCTTACTCCCTCTCCCACTCCTTCCCACTCCATCTGCCCTGCCCTCTCCCTCTCTCTCTCAGAAACAAACACTGTTGACACAAAACCTTTTCGATTCAACTCATTTCGACAAGACACATTTTTGTTTTCTTTTGGTGAGAGAGAGAGAGAGAGAGAGAGAGAGAGAGAGAGAGAGAGAGAGAGAGAGAGATATCGCCATCCACAAATATTTTCGGAATAATTTATTTAGATGAATTATGATAAAAATAATAACTTTCAGTCCAGTTGTTTCCTGGAACGATATTTATTTTTTTCCTGAACAAGACTCAAGTTTATGACCGAAATATTTCAAGCCTGTTCATTCTTTATTTGTTTCAGTGTTTTTGTTTTTCCTTTGTTATTGTTTTTCCTTTGTTTCGTTGTTTGTTTCTTTGTTTTTGTTTCTTTGCTTTCTTTTGTTTTATTCTTTTGTTGGGAATTGTTTGTGAAGTATCGTCTCGAGTCTTGGGTTATATTTATATAGTGTTTTAAGATTTTGTTAACATGTTAAAATTCCATTAAGTTTTGGTTAAATTTCTTTGAAGATTTGGACAAGGTTGGTACTATGGTTCTATACAAGTGCCACTGGTAAGGTTGGCACAGTGCCTAGGACAGGGCCATAAACCGAGACAGAGCTTCAAGAGTGTACTGTAGACGAAGTAAGATTAGCACTATGGGTTAACATCAGTGCCAAGGATTACGTTAGATTAGCACTATGGGTTAACATCAGTGCCAAGGATTAAGTTTGACTGGCACTATGGGTTAACATCAGTGCCAAGGATTAAGTTTGACTGGCACTATGGATTCAGATCAGTGCCTTAGACTGAGACAGACTGTGGCATTATGGGTTACAAACCAATGACCATGTCTAAGCAAAACTGGCACTGACAGTCTACACCAGTGCCAGAGACTGAGTTAGACTGGCATTAATAGCCTACAACAGTGCCACGGTCAAAGTGAAATTGGCACTCTCAGCGAACCAGTGCCACACTACTCGAGAAATTGTTTAAAAAATTCCACAATCGACCGAAACTTTACCCAAAACACGAAAAGAATAGAAGTAAAATATAATATGAATAAATCGCTACTAACAGGACATTTATGGCATTAATTACGATCCTCAGTTTACAAATTTATCGTCCATTACCGTTTACTTTCGCTCAGATCAGGTATGAGTATAATAATGACTTTGTCCATTAAATAAAAAAAAATCAAGATACATTAAAAGTCATGACATTAAAAATATTCTTATATCAACATAGAAAAAAAATAACTACGGGAAATATTGAGGAAGAAACTAACTGACGATAGCCTATACTTTAGTGAGCTCTTTTATTGTTCTGATGAGGGGGGGGTGGGGGGGGTGGGGGGGGGGTGAGGGGGGGGTGAGGGTGGGGAGGGGGTGAGGAAGCGAGAGATGGATGAAAAGAAGAAAGACAGAGAGAGAGAGAGAGAGAGAGAGAGAGAGAGAGAGAGAGAGAGAGAGAGAGAGAGAGAGTCATTATGGTCACTGCCGTAAAACAAAAGGCCCCCCCCCGCCCCCCTCCTAAAATTTCTTCAACCATAGTATATAAAAAAACACATAAACCCCGGGCTGTTGGAGCTTCACCAACACTAGAGTGAGATGAAGCCTCCTGAAGCCTATAAGGTTACTCCCTGACCTAGACGGAGAGAGAGAGAGAGAGAGAGAGAGAGAGAGAGAGAGAGAGAGAGAGAGAGGGGGGGGGGAATCCTGAAAGAAGTCGTATTCAACCAACGGGTGAAGGAATACTTAGATATTTCTCAATGTCATCTTGGGACAGTAATAACCTTGGATATTCCCTCCAACCTATTACCAACACCCTAAATATCCCCCCAACCTATCACCAACACCCTAAATATCCCCCAACCTATCACCAACACCCTAAATATCCCCCAACCTATCACCAACACCCTAAATATCCCCCAACCTATCAACACCTATTAACCTATCACCAACACCCTAAATATCCCCCAACCTATCAACACCTATGTAAATGAAACAAGAAAATCGTCCCCTGTCTCTCCTACTGTAATATTACCCAGCAGTGAACTATTCCCCTCAGTCTTACAGTACCCAGCAGTGAACTATTTCCCTCAGTCTTACAGTACCCAACAGTGAACTATTCCCCTCAGTCTTACAGTACCTAGCAGTGAACTATTCCCCTCAGTCTTACAGTAAACATAAACTCAGGTGCCCCATTAAATTATAGTCACAGGTAGAGACAGGTGTACGTAATACTAGGCTGGGGGAGGTGTGTGTGTGTGTGTGTGTGTGTGTTCCAGAAAGATGTGTACTACGTCACTAAAGTTTTTGAAAGAGAGAGAGAGAGAGAAAGAGAGAAACCCACAGTTGCCAAAACCAAAAACCATCAAAGATAACAAAAAAAAAGTTGTGAAATGTAAAAAAATAAAAAATAAAAAGTGTTGCCAAAACAAAAAAAACCGAAGACACGTTTTTGCAAATTCTAAAAAAAAAAAAAATAATAATCCTTCCCGAGAAGCTGAGAAAAACATTATTGGAACTAAGAGAAACGTTATTGGAAAGACTTTACGATCCAGTTCATATGTAAATAACCAAAGTAAAAACAAAAACGACTCTGGGGAACAAAATGTTGATAAGAAAAAAAATAAAATAAAATACAGGAACTCGAAATGTTTGACTGAAAATATAGGAACAAAGAAAAAAGGAAACGAGGATAAAGAGAGGAATGGAAATATGGAAGAGTGACAATAAACTTGGGAATTGGGAGGGGAGGGGAGGAAGGGTGATGGGGGAGTATGTAGGAGAGTGATAAAAGGAAGCAATGGAAGAGGAAACGAGAGAGAGGAGGGAGAATGGAACGTAGGAGGAAGAGGAAAAAGATGGGAGAGGAAGGGAAAGATGAAACCAGTCAAGTGAAAGGCATAAAAATAAATACTGGAGAGAGAGAGAGAGAGAGAGAGGCTGGAGGACGAGGTAGGGAGGCCGGAGGACGAGGTAGGAAGGCCGGAGGACGAGGTAGGAAGGCCAGAGGACGAGGTAGGGAGGCTGGAGGACGAGGTAGGGAGGCTAAAGGACGAGGTAGGTGGCCAATGAACCCTGACCTCGCCCGAGCCCCTCAAGACGTGACCTGGCACTCCAATTGACTCCCTCCCTCCTACCCTAGCTCCCTCCAACCCTCCCTACCTCCTACCCTCCCTAGCTCCCTCTTCCCCCCCCCCCCCCCCCAGCAGATTACCACCATAGACGCCCAAGACTGAAGGGGGAAGTAGAGAATGGAACGACACACAAGTTGAATATGTTCCTGTTTTACCCAATGACTACCTGCAGGATGGTGTAGGATGGTGTAGGGAGACGTGTAGGATGGTGGGATGGTGTAGGATGGTGCAGGATGGTGTAAGGAGACGTGTAGGATGGTGTAGGGAGACGTGTAGGATGGTGTAGGGAGACGTGCAGGATGGTGTAGGGAGACGTGTAGGATGGTGTAGGGAGACGTGTAGGATGGTGTAGGGGGACGTGTAGGATGGTGTAGGATGGTGTAGGGAGACGTGTAGGATGGTGTAGGGAGACGTGTAGGATGGTGTAGGGAGACGTGTAGGATGGTGTAGGGGGACGTGTAGGATGGTGTAGGATGGTGCAGGGAGACGTGTAGGATGGTGTAGGGAGACGTGTAGGATGGTGTAGGGAGACGTGTAGGATGGTGTAGGGAGACGTGTAGGATGGTGTAGGGAGACGTGTAGGATGGTGTAGGATGTTACTGGGGGAAGTTTTCAGTGATGGACACGTGGGAGGGGAAGAAGGGTGAACAACAGAATTACATGAATAAGGAACAAGAGAGAGAGAGAGAGAGAGAGAGAGAGAGAGAGAGAGAGAGAGAGAGAGAGAGAGAGCGCTAACTCCAAATGTTTGATGTTTTTATGTACCGTGAAATATCTCTCTCGTTTCCCTCCACTCCCTCCTCTCCTACACCCCTCCACTCCCTCCTCTCCTCCACTCCCTCCTCTCCTACACCCCTCCACTCCCTCCTCTCCTACACCCCTCCACTCCCTCCTCTCCTCCACTCCCTCCTCTTAGAGTCGCCATTAAGAGTCAAAGTCGCCAATAGGTCGCCAATAGGTCGCCATAGTCCTCAACGATTGGCTATGAATTGCCTATACTGAATTCTGATTGGTTTAAGTATATTAACGTTTCTTAAATCCTATTTCCGGTTGGCCATCAAATACGTATGTTTCTTAAAGCTGAAATCTGATTGGCTTAATATCTTCACGTGAATTAAAGCTGAACTCTGATTGGCTTAATATCTTCACGTGAATTAAAGCTGAACTCTGATTGGTTTAATATCTTCATGTGTCTTAAAGCTGAACTCTGATTGGCTTAATATCTTCATGTGAATTAAAGCTGAACTCTGATTGGCTTAATATCTTCACGTGAATTAAAGCTGAACTCTGATTGGTTTAATATCTTCATGTGAATTAAAGCTGAACTCTGATTGGTTTAATATCTTCATGTGTCTTAAAGCTGAACTCTGATTGGCTTAATATCTTCACGTGAATTAAAGCTGAACTCTGATTGGTTTAATATCTTCATGTGTCTTAAAGCTGAACTCTGATTGGCTTAATATCTTCACGTGAATTAAAGGTGTACATTGATTGGTCATTAACTATCTACGTATGAAAGAAGCCATCAGGTTAGGTTAGGTTAGGTCAGGTCATGTCAGGTTAGGTCAGGTCATGTCAGGTTAGGTTAGGTTAGGTCAGGTCATGTCAGGTTAGGTCAGATCAGGCCAGGTCAGGTCAGGTCAGGTTAGGTTAAGTTAGATTAGGTTAGGTTAGGTTAGGTAGGTCATAAAGGCTGCTCAGGACACACTTAGTATGCAAATGTGAGCTGTTAAGGAAATTACATAACATAAAAACTAGTCCAATGATGGTGTGTGTCTGTCTGTCTGTCTGTCTGTCTGTCTGTGTGTGAGTGTTTTTCTCTCTTTCTCTCTGTCCGTTTGATTGACGACCTGCTGGTGGTGAGTTTCTGTCTGTCTGAGTGACGTGTGTGTGTGTGTGTGTGTGTCAGGGTTAAACTCGTTACACAAGTGTCCTTACTGTAAGTTGAGACACTGATGTGACTTTGGAATACATCCTCCCTCCCTCCCTCCCTCCCTCCCTCCCCCAATCTCCCAATCTCTCTCCCTCCCTCCACCCTCCTCCACCTCCACCTTCCTCACCTCCTTCCCCCTTCCTCCATCCTTTCCTCCACCTTCTCATACCTCCCTCCATCTTCTTCCACTCTCCTCTACCTTCGTCCACTCCCAGATCCTTCGTGGTAGTGTTGGAGGAGTGATGGTGTTGGAGGAGTGGTGGTGTTGGAGGAGTGATGGTGTTGGAGGAGTGGTGGTGTTGGAGGAGTGGTGGTGTTGGAGGAGTGGTGGTGTTGGAGGAGTGGTGGTGTTGGAGGAGTGATGGTGTTGGAGGAGTGGTGGTGTTGGAGGAGTGATGGTGTTGGAGGAGTGGTGGTGTTGGAGGAGTGGTGGTGTTGGAGGAGTGGTGGTGTTGGAGGAGTGGTGGTGTTGGAGGAGTGATGGTGTTGGAGGAGTGGTGGTGTTGGAGGAGTGGTGGTGTTGGAGGAGTGGTGGTGTTGGAGGAGTGATGGTGTTGGAGGAGTGGTGGTGTTGGAGGAGTGGTGGTGTTGGAGGAGTGATGGTGTTGGAGGAGTGGTGGTGTTGGAGGAGTGGTGGTGTTGGCGTTAGGACATAATATACAGGTGTGTGTGTGTGTGTTGACCCATTTAGGTAGAGCGGGCCACAGGACTGCCCGGGTCACCTCTGGTTGCCAGGTAACTCCCGGCCATCAAGGCTGATACCCGTTACCATGACGACATCACACAGAGGCACAACCATCTCTCTCTCTCTCTCTCTCTCTCTCTCTCTCTCTCTCTCTCTCTCACCTAGACACCAGCCTGCACTAAGAGACGCAACATTTCACTGATTACCTTTTCGTCTCCTCCTCCACACGGCTTCTCTCACCGTATTCGTGTATCTCATCTCAAGGATTTACTTTTTTCGTCTTGTTGATATGATTAATGAGAAGCCGCGTCTGAGGACCAAAGATATACACTTTATAATTACAGAGATCCCCAATGTGTGTGTGTGTGTGTGTGTGTGTGTGTGTGTGTGTGTGTGTGTGTGTGTGTATGTATGTATGTATGTATGTATGTGTGTGTGTGTGTGTGTATGTATGTATGTGTGTGTATGAGTGTGTGTGTGTATGTGTGTGTGTGTGTATGAGTGTGAGTGTGTGTGTGTGTGTGTGTGTGTCCTGTAGCACCAGTTCTAGTAAGTCCTACACACACAGGAGGGACGGACATCGCCTTACTCAATAGGACAGACAGATGGATGGATGGAAGGCTGTGGCTATTGGTCAGACTTATTGGATCTCAGTGTATTGGAGAAGATAAATAGAAAATGGAAATAAGAGAAGAGAAATAGAGGAATTTAAGAGATTTAACGTGATTTAACGTGATTTAACGTGATTTAACTTGTTTTACGACTTTTGTTCACTGCCAATATTTATTTTTGAGGGGGGTCTTGGGGTCTTTGGGTCTTTGGGGGGGTGTCTTGGGGTCTTTGGGGGGGTGTCTTGGGGTCTTTGGGGGGGTGTCTTGGGGTCTTTGGGGGGGTGTCTTGGGGTCTTTGGGGGGGGGTGTAGTGGTTTCTTTGGGGGGGGGTGTCTTGGGGTCTTTGGGGGGGTGTCTTGGGGTCTTTGGGGGGGTCTTGGGGTCTTTGGGGGGGGGTCTTGGGGTCTTTGGGGGGGTCTTGGGGTCTTTGGGGGGGGGGGGGGGGGGGGGTCTTGGGGTCTTTGGGGGGGGTCTTGGGGTCTTTGGGGGGGGGGTCTTGGGGTCTTTGGGGGGGGGGTCTTGGGGTCTTTGAAGGGGGGGTCTTGGGGTCTTTGGGGGGGTCTTATTTAATATAGTAGTTTATGGTCTACAGACTTTAGGAAGGAAATGTGGAAATTAATGTGTTTTGTTTTTTGTTAATGGAGGTTCGGATTTTGACTTTTTAGTGACTCATAAGTCAGCACCGCTCATCCTTACCAAGAGCGACTCCGTATCAAGGTGTGTCGAGTTGAACGATGGAAAAAAATCTGTCTGGTTGATGTAAATAATCTGATCTAGAGTTAAAATCCTTGAAAAATCTGAGTTTGACGAAGAGAGCAAGACTCTAAATCCTGGAATTAAACCTTGGAATCTTGGAATTGGGTCTTGTGAATTTTCAAATGGATTTTTAGGAACTTGGTAAATGGTGCCCGGGGAACTGGGAATATCACACTGGGAATCAGGAATGGTTGGATGGATCTGGGAATTGAGTACAGGAATGGGAATGTTGGAAATGTCACTTCACTTCCTGAGCCTTTGATGTCTTGTGTCAGCCATACCAGAAGAACAATGGTGTCCAGTTGTTGGTAATCTCTCTCTCTCTCTCTCTCTCTCTCTCTCTCTCTCTCTCTCCCTCTCTCTTTTTCATCTCCACAATAAGTCTGCAGCCTCCCTCAATTCTCCCCTCTCTTACTCTCTCCCCTTCCCTTCCTCTTCTCTCTCTTCCTCACCCTAACCTCACTCCTTCACCTCCCTTCCCCTCCTCTCCTAGTCTACCCCCTTTCTCTCCCTCACCCCTCCTCTACCTCCCCTCCCTACCCCTCATCTCTCCCTCACCCATCTCCCCCTCACCCCTCCTCTACCTCCCCTCCCTACCCCTCATCTCTCCCTCACCCACCTCCCCCTCACCCCTCCTCTGCCTCCCCTCCCTACCCCTCATCTCCCCCTCACCCCCTCCCTCCTCCCCCCCCTCCCCTCTCCCCCCCTCCCCCTCCTCTCCCCCCTCCCCCCCTCTCTCCCCTCCCCCCCTCCCCCTCCCCTCCCCCCCTCCTCCCCCCTCTCCCCCCCTCCCCCTCCCCCTCCCCTCCCCCCTCTCTCCCCCTCCCCCCTCCTCTCCCTCCCCTCCCTCCCCCTCCTCCCCCTCACCCCTCCCTCTCCTCCCCTCCCTCCCCTCTCTCCCCCTCCCCCTCCTCCCCTCCCCCCCTCCCCCTCTCCCCTCCCCCCCCCCCGCCCCCCTCCTCTCCCCCCCCCTCCCCCTCTCCTCCCCCCCCCCCTCCCCTCCTCCCCTCTCCCCCCCTCCCCCCCTCCCCCTCCCTCCCCCTCCCCACCCCTCTCCCCCTCCTCCCCTCTCCTCCTCCCTCCCTACCCCTCCTCCCCCTCCCCCTCCCTCCCTCCCCTCCCTACCCCCCTCCTCCCCTCCCCCCTCCTCTCCCCCCTCCCTCCCCTCACTCCCCCCCCCCCTCCTCTCCCTCCCCTCCCTCCCCCTCCTCTCCCCCTCCCCCTCCCTCCTCCCCTCCCCCCCTCCCCCTCCCCCTCCCCCCCTCCCTCCCCTCCCTCCCCCTCCTCCCCCTCCCCTCCCCCCCTCCCCTCCCTCCCCTCCCCCCCTCACCCCTCCTCTCCCTCCCCTCCCTACCCCTCTTCTCTCCCTCCTCCCCCTCCCCCCTCCCCCTCCCCTCCCCCCCTCCCTCCCCCCTCTCCCTCCTCCCTCCCCCTCCCCTCCTCTCCTCCCCCCTCCCCCTCTCCCCCCCCCCCCTCCTCCCCTCCCCCTCCCTCCCCTCCTCTCCCCTCCTGCCCCTCCTCTCCCCCCTCCCTCCCCTCTCTCCCCCTCCCCCTCCTCCCCCCTCCCTCCCTCCCCCCCTCTCCCTCCCCCTCCCCCCCCTCCCCCTCCTCTCCTCCCCTCCCTCCCCTCTCTCCCCCTCCCCCCTCCTCCTCCTCCCCTCCCTCCCCTCTCTCCCCCTCCCCCCCTCCCTCCTCCCCTCCCTCCCCCTCCTCCCCCTCACCCCTCCCTCCCCTCCCCTCCCTACCCCTCCCTCCCCCCTCCCCCTCCTCCCCTCCCCTCCCTACCCCCCTCTCTCCCCCTCCCCCTCTCCCTCCCCCTCCCCTCCCCCCCTCCCCTCTCCCTCCCCCCCCTCCCCCCTCCCCCCTCCTCCTCCTCCCCTCCCCCCCTCCCTCCCTCCTCCCCCCCCCTCCCCCTCCTCTCCTCCCCTCCCTCCCCCTCCTCCCCCCCCCCCCTCCTCCCCCTCCCCTCCCTCCCCCTCCTCCCCCTCCCCCTCCCTCCCCTCCCCTCCCTCCCCCCTCTCCCCTGCCCCCCTCCCCTCTCCCCCTCCTCACCTCTCTCACCCCTCCCTCCCTCCTCCCCCTCCCCTCCCCCCTCCCCTCCCTCCTCCCCTCCCTCCCCTCCCTCCCCCTCCTCTCCCCTCCCCCTCCTCCCCCCCCCCTCCTCCCCTCCCCTCCCCCCCTCCTCTCCCTCCCCTCCCTCCCCCTCCCCCCTCCCCCCCTGCCCCTCGCCCCCCCCTCCCCTCCCCTCGCCCCTCCTCCCCCTCCCCCCCTCTCCTCCCCCTCCCTCCCCTCCCCTCTCCCCCCTCCCCCCCTCCCTCCCCTCCCTCCTCCTCCCCTCCCCCCCCCTCCCCTCCCCCCCTCCCCTCCTCTCCCCCTCCCCCTCCTCCCCTCCCCTCCCTCCCCCTCCCCCCTCCCCCCCTCCTCCCCTCCTCCCCCACCCTCCCCACCCTCCTCCCCTCCCCTCCCTCCCCTCTCCCCTCCCCCTCCTCTCCCCCCCCCCTCCCCTCCTCCCCCTCCCCCCTCCCCCTCCCCTCCCTCCCCTCTCTCCCCCTCCCCCCTCCTCCCCTCCCCTCCCTCCCCTCTCTCCCCTCCCCCCCTCCCCTCCCCTCCCTCCCCTCCTCCCCCCCCCTCCTCTCCTCCCCTCCCTCCCCTCCCCCCTCCCCCCCTCCCTCCCCTCCCACCCCTCCCCCTCACCCCCTCCCTCCCCTCCCCTCCCCCTCCCCCCTCCCCCTCCTCCCCTCCCCTCCCCCCCTCCCTCCCCCTCCCCCCCCTCCCCTCCCCTCCCTCCCCTCCTCCCCCTCCCCCCCTCCCCTCCCCCTCCCCTCCCCTCCCTCTCCCCCTCCCCCCTCCTCCCCTCCCCTCCCCTCCCCTCCTCTCCCCCTCCCCCCCTCCTCCCTCCCCTCCCTCCCCTCCCTCTCCCTCCCCCCCTCCTCCCTCCCCTCCCTCCCCTCCTCTCCCCCTCCCCCCTCCCTCTCCCTCCCCCTCCCTACCCCTCCTCCTCCCCCTCCTCCCCCCTCCCCCTCCTCCCTCCCCTCCCTCCCCCTCTCCCCCACCCCCTCCTCCCCCTCACCCTCCCTCTCCCCTCCCCTCCCCCTCCCCTCCTCCCCCTCCTCCCCCTCCTCCCCCCCCTCCCTACCCCTCTCCCCCCTCCCCCCTCCTCCCTCCCCTCCCTCCCCCTCCTCCCCCCCTCCCTCCCCCTCCCTCCCCTCCCCCTCCCCCTCCTCCCTCCCCTCCTCCCCCCTCCCCCTCCCCTCTCCCTCCCCTCCTCTCCCCTCTCCCTCCCCTCCCCTCTCCCCCTCCCCCCCTCTCCTCCCCTCCCTCCCCTCCTCTCCCCCTCACCCCTCCCTCCTCCCCCCCTCCCTCCTCCCCCTCCCCCCTCCTCTACCTCCCCTCCCACCCCTCCTCTCCCCTCCCCCCTCCCCTCCCTCCCTCCCCTCCTCCCCCCCCCCTCCCTCCCCTCCCCCCCTCCCCTCCTCTCCCCCTCCCCCTCCTCTCCCTCCCCTCTCTCCCCCTCCCCCCCTCCTCCTCCCTCCCTCCCCCTCCTCCCCCTCCCCCTCCTCCCCTCCCCTCCCCCCTCCTCCCCTCCCCCTCCCTCCCCTCCCCTCCTCCCCCCCTCCCCCTCCTCTCCTCCCCTCCCTCCCCTCCTCCCCCTCCCCTCCTCCCCTCCCCTCCCCTACCCCTCTCTCCCCCTCCCCCCTCCTCTCCCTCCCCTCCCCTCCCCTCCCTCCCCCTCCCCCCCCTCTCCTCCCCTCCCCTACCCCTCTCCCCCCTCACCCCTCCTCTCCTCCCCTCCCTACCCCTCCTCTCCCCTCCCCCCTCCCCTCCCCCCCCTCCCTCCCCCCCATCCCCCCCTCACCCCTCCTCTCCCTCCCCTCCCTACCCCTCATCTCCCCCTCACCCCTCCTCCACCTCCCCTCCCTACCCCTCATCTCCCCCTCCCCCTCCTCTCCTCCCCTCCCTACCCCTCCTCTCCCCCTCCCCCTCCCTCCCCTCCCTACCCCTCCTCCCCCCTCCCCCCCTCCTCCCTCCCCTCCCTACCCCTCATCTCCCCCTCACCCCTCCTCTGCCTCCCCTCCCTACCCCTCATCTCCCCCTCACCCCTCCTCCACCTCCCCTCCCTACCCCTCATCTCCCCCTCACCCCTCCTCCTCCCCTCCCTACCCCTCATCTCCCCCTCACCCCTCCTCTACCTCCCCTCCCTACCCCTCCCTCTCCCTCACCCCCTCCCCCTCCCCCTCCTCTCCTCCCCTCCCTCCCCTCCTCTCCCCTCCCTCTCCCCCTCCCCCTCCTCTCCTCCCCTCCCTCCCCTCCCCTCCCCCTCCCCCTCCTCCTCCCTCCCCTCCCTCCCCTCCCCTCCTCCCTCACCCCCTCCCCCTCCCCCCTCCTCTCCTCCCCTCCCCTCCCCCTCCTCCCCCCTCCCCCTCCCTCCCCCCTCCCTCCCCCTCTCCCCCTCCCCCTCCCTCCCCCCCTCCCTCCCCTCCCCTCCCCCTCCCCCCTCCTCCCCCCCTCCCTCCCCTCTCTCCCCCCTCCCCCTCCTCTACCTCCCCTCCCTACCCCTCATCTCCCCCTCACCCCTCCTCCACCTCCCCTCCCTACCCCTCATCTCCCCCTCACCCCTCATCTCCCACAGGATCACTTGGTATTCAAATAAGGAGGAAATAAATAACCTGTTTTTTTACCTTTGAATTTATTAATGAGTCTTCAAGAGTCTGTCTAATTGCCTGTCTAATACCTGTCTAATTACCTGTCTATTACCTGTATTTTACCTGCCTATTACCTGTCTTTTACTTGTCTATTTTGTCCGTGTTTTAAGTCTGTGTTCTGTTTCGTGTAACATTTTTTAACCTATTTTTCTTTACGTTTTTTTTTTATTCTGTCAGACAAAGACCTCGATGGCGCGCGCGCACACACACACACACACACACACACACACACACACACACACACGTTTAAAGGCCAGTAATAAAAAGTGATCAAAAAATCCCTGTGCACCTGTTATAATAATTGTTAGGTTTCTCCCGTGTTAATACCTACATCATTATACTTTGCTATACTTATTTTAATATTAGGAAATGTTCTTCACAACCAGCATTTACTGTAACAATTACCAATATAACGATAGGTATAACAAGGTATATATCACTGGAGGTATAACACGAACTAAATTATATCATATTTATATCCAGGTGCACAGGGACTTTTCGATCACCTGACGGAAGACCTACCCCAAGGAGTATTCAAGGCGTCATAACTATTGACTGATGCCTTCAAGATTTTTCTCCACAACATGAAGTCAGTGAGGCA
The DNA here is from genome assembly GCA_958450375.1 of Homarus gammarus. Lineage (NCBI taxonomy): Eukaryota > Metazoa > Arthropoda > Malacostraca > Decapoda > Nephropidae > Homarus > Homarus gammarus. The sequence continues at coordinate 542,634 of CAUDMG010002352.1, read as the reverse complement.
AGACAGCTAAGCCAGGATATGCTAGCTGAAGCGTTTAGCTGTGAGAGACCATCCCCACACGCAGGCGTTTGTAAGCTGTGTAGCGGAGGGCTTAAGCTGTTGTGGATTGGTAAGTTGAGGTGTCTAGCTGCCAGAGACTAGTTTAGCTGAGGTGTCTAACTGTGAGAGATGTGTCTAGCTGTGAGAGATTTGTCAGACTGAGGTGTCTAGCTGTGAGATATTAGTTTAGCTGAGGTGTGTAGCTGTTATAAACTACATAAAATCAGCTTAGTAAACCTCAACATCCAATAATTGAACCCCACAAGTCAAGAGAAGTTCACAACACATTACTTGACCCCAACACTAATTAGAACACAACAAACGGACTTAAATACCTCCATAACCTGAACCCTGGAACTTAAAGAACGCTATTTGAACCCTCAACTTAATCGAACCTTAAACGGGAATACTTGAACCTCCTGACACTAACAAGGATATATACGGGACCATAACCTATAAAATGAACCCTCAAAATGAACCCCCCAAAACTGAATCCTTAATTGAACGTCAAAAATTGAACCCTTAAATTAACCGCCAAAAATGAACCCCCAAAAAACTGAACCTCCAAAAATGAACCTGACAGAACTCACCCTCTGGTCACCCCTGGGCAGCCTTCGTAACACTCACCTGGAAAATAAGAAAACAAACATTAAAGTACACAAAATAAATACTGACAGATGTATAAATAATGCTGACAGGTGTGTAAATAATGCTGAAAGGTGTGTAAATAATGCTGACAGGTGTGTAAATAATGCTGACAGATGTATGTAAATCTGGCAGGTGTGTAATAATGCTGACAGGTGTATATAATTCTGACAGGTGTGTAAATAATGCTGACAGGTGTATGTAAATCTGACAGGTGTGTAAATAATGCTAACGGGTGTATAAATCTTACAAGTGTATAAATTCTGGCAGGTATATATAATTCTGACAGGTGTATATAAGTCTTACAGGTGTATACAATCTGACAGGTGTAAATAATTCTGACTGGTGTAAATAGTTCTGAGATGTGTATATAATCCTGACAGGTGTATATAAATTCTGACAGGTGTATAAATCTGACAGGTGTATATAATTCTAACAGATGTAAATAATCCTGACAGTTGTAAAAAATGCTAACAAACGTAAATAAGCTCTGACAGGTGTATAATTCAGACAGGTGTATAATTCTGACAGGTGTATAATTCTGACAGGTGTAATAATGAGACAGGTATATATATATATATATATATATATCTACTCACCTCGACAAGTCTGACCCTCATGCTGTGGTTGTTCAGGTTGTTGTTGTGGTTGTTTTGATTGGGGCCGCCAGACCGAGCATTCCGGGTTATTATAACATTGGGAGGAGTCAGCAGCTCTGGCGGCCGCTCACACAACACCGCCATGGTCACTAACACACACACACACACACACACACACAAGGTCACTACTACTGTGGCTAATTATCTACAAAGCCACATTTAACGATCGTGTTTTTGTAAGTACACAGCGATGACTCCACTATCCACGTAATAAAACATTGTAATAATTATTCTTCCTTTCTAATAATTTTTTTTTCAGTTTTTGTTGATTTTTAATGATTTTTGTCTTTTATCTTTTTGTGTGTCAAGTTTCTCTGTTAGGGTGATGCGTCACTAAACGTCTCATGGAACAGTGATCATAAACCATTGTGAGAGACAAAGTTGAGAGACATTATGTTTTATTGTCTCTTAGTTATGAGTTAAACCTGAAATAACAGAAATATTGAGTTATTATATGACTTGTGGCTTTTGACTTTATTTCGTTCATAATAACAGACGTTCAATGATTTTCTCGCTATATATTATGCTTCACTTGTCCCTCGCTTCACTTGTACCTCGCTTCACCTGTCCCTCGCTTCACCTGTCCCTCGCTTCACCTGTCCCTCGCTTCACCTGTCTCTCGCTTCACCTGTCCTTTACTATCAATAATAATAGTAATAATAACAATAATAATAACAACAACCACCACCACCACCACCACCAAACCGCCTTAACACTAATAAACTCTACGGTGTTTAGTCACCACATTTCACTTACTCTCCCTAACAACAGGGAAGCCAATCAGAAGCTTAAGAGCCTTTACTAACAAGCAATGTGTGAGTGTGTTAGTGATGAGTGTGTGGTGGACCAATAAGTGTGTGTAGTAATGATGAGTGTGTGTGTGTGTGATGAGTGTGTGGTGGACCAATAAGTGTGTGTAGTAATGATGAGTGTGTGTGTTAGTGATGAGTGTGTGGTGGACCAATAAGTGTGTGTAGTAATGATGAGTGTGTGTGTGTGTGATGAGTGTGTGGTGGACCAATAAGTGTGTGTAGTAATGATGAGTGAGTGTGTGTGTGTGTGTGTGTGTGTGTATCAAAACGGCTTAGCTGGAAACATAATTAACAAAAACAAAAACATAAGCCCAATAAATCTGATTAATTAACAAGAAAAAAAAACAAATAAATGGTTTTAATTTTATTTTCCACCGACGAAAAAAAACTCAAGCTTTGGATTTTAATTTCGTCCATAATATAATACCTGGAGGCCCCTGGTGCATGTTGCTGGCCTGAGTATTATCCCTCCCCCTCACCCCTGCCCCCTCCTCCCTCACCCTCACCCTGCTCTCACCCCTGCCCCCTCCTCCCTCCCCCTCCTCTCACCCCTGCCCCCTCACCCCTCACCCTCACCCTGCTCTCACCCCTGCCCCCTCACCCCTCACCCTCACCCCTGCCCCCTTCTCCCTCCCCCTCCTCTCACCCCTGCCCCCTCACCCTGCTCTCACCCCTGCCCCCTCCTCCCTCACCCTCACCCTGCTCTCACCCCTGCCCCCTCCTCCCTCCCCCTCCTCTCACCCCTGCCCCCTCACCCCTCACCCTCACCCTGCTCCCACCCCTGCCCCCTCACCCCTCCCCCTCCTCTCACCCCTGCCCCCTCACCCTGCTCTCACCCCTGCCCCCTCCTCCCTCACCCTCACCCTGCTCTCACCGCTGCCCCCTCCTCCCTCACCCTCACCCTGCTCTCACCCCTGCCCCCTCCTCCCTCACCCTCACCCTGCTCCCACCCCTGCCCCCTCACCCTCACCCTGCTCTCACCCCTGCCCCCTCACCCCTCACCCTCACCCTGCTCTTACCCCTGACCCCCCTCTCTCACCCCTGCCCCCTCCTCCCTCACCCTGCCCCCTCACCCTCACCCTGCTCTCACCCCTGCCCCCTCACCCCTCACCCTCACCCTGCCCCCTCCTCCCTCACCCTCACCCGGCTCTCACCCCTGCCCCCTCCTCCCTCACCCTGCCCCCTCACCCCTCACCCTCACCCTGCTCTCACCCCTGCCCCCTCACCCCTCACCCTCACCCCTGCCCCCTCCTCCCTCCCCTTCCTCTCACCCCTGCCCCCTCACCCTGCTCTCACCCCTGCCCCCTCCTCCCTCACCCTCACCCTGCTCTCACCCCTGCCCCCTCCTCCCTCACCCTCACCCTGCTCTCACCCTTGCCCCCCCTCTCTCAGTCTCTACTATACGTGTTCGCTATTATTAATTATTTTTGTTATAATCTGTTTATTATCCTTATTGTGTCGTATTTCTCCTTCATCTATCATTCCCTTTTCTTCTGTTTACTTTTCTTCTTTTCTTCCTTCCTTCCTTCCTTCCTTCCTTCATTCTTCATCTTCTCCCTTCCTTGTTATTCTTGTTTACCTTCCTTCTATTCTTTCTTTTTCCTTCTTCCTTCCTCCTTCTTCATCATCTTCCTTCTTCTCCTCCCTTTCTTCTCTCTTCATCACCTTCTTGTAGGAATTAATTAAACCCACTAATGACTGCTTTCACTCGAGGCGGCAGACTGTGACCCTTTCACTCGAGGCGGCAGACTGTGACCCTTCCACTCGAGGCGGCAGACTGTGACCCCAAACCATTTGTCAAAACCAGAAAGGAATTTTTTTTTTAGCTTCTATTATTTTTGGGAGGGAGGGAGGGAGGGAGGGATGAGGGGGGGATGAGGGGGGGGATGAGGGGGGGAGGGATGAGGGAGGGAGGAATGAGGGGGAGGGAGGGAGGGAGGGAGGGAGGGGGGAGAGAGGGAGGGAGGGAGGGGAGGGAGGGAGGGGGAGGGAGGGATGGGAGGGGAGGGGAGGGAGGGAGGGAGGGAGGGAGGGGAGGGAGCAGTTAAACTCAATAAACACGACAAACGGCCAAACCACCACAGCCTCCACCTTCAAGCTGGTGCCTCGCTCCCTGCTGCCTTATCCCCTCCTGCCACACCCCTTGCAGCCTCACCCCCTGCTGCCACACCATCTGCTGCCTCACCCCTTGCTACCTTTCCCTTGCTACCTTTCCCCTGCTGCCACACCCCCTGCTGCCACACCCCCTGCTGCCACACCCCCTGCTGCCTCACCCCCTGCTGCCACACCATCTGCTGCCTCACCCCTTGCTACCTTTCCCCTGCTGCCTCACCCCCTGCTGCCTCACCCCCTGCTGCCACACCCCCTGCTGCCACTCCCCTGCTGCCTCACATTCCTGATATCCAACGAATGCGAAAGAGTTTTACAGAGGCAAAAAGACCCCGTGACTCTTGCATTATTGACACACACACACACGGAGAGAGAGAGAGAGAGAGAGAGAGAGAGAGAGAGAGAGAGAGAGAGAGAGAGAGAGAGAGAGAGAGAGAGAGTCATAACATCAAACAATAACCACACACACAATACAGCCTTCCTCTCTCTCTCTCTCACTTCCACAAGACTCATTCAACACTTCACCTCACAACATTACTGTATACGGTCTAGGTTTATCTATATAGTTAGGTTAGGTTAGGTTAGGCTAGGTTAGGTTAGGTTAGGTTAGGTTAGGCTAGGTTAGGTTAGGTTAGGTTAGGTTAGGTTAGGTTAGTGGTGAAATATTGACTATTAAGAATTCTGAGCTAACGTCTTGCTTCCATTACCGCGAGCGAGTGCTGGTGAGAGTTAAGAAGGATGTGTAGTGATGTGTTATTCCCTCAGGCAACCCCTAAGACAAATGACATGGGTGATGCGCCGACCTAACCTAACCAATCGTCATCACCTTAATCTGTGTCGTATCTTAAAGTTTGTTACGACAGATTGTGGCCCTAAATCTCTCTGTATACCAGGACGAAAAAATTACCCGTATAAATCTGTCGAGAATATATGGTCTAAGAGGGTGAGGGGGGGAGGAGGAGGGGGGAGGAGGGGAGGTGAGGAGAGAGAGGGAGGAGATGGGCGGAAGGTGGGAGAAGGAGGGGAGGTGGGGAGTAGAGGCAGATGAGAGAGAGGTGGAAAGGGAGGGGAGAGGGAGTGGGAGGGGAAGGGGAGGATAGTCATTTATTTTCCATTATTTACAAATCATTTACGAGGACTTGTAAATCATCTGGATTTTTTCGTTTTTATCCATCATTATTTCACCATTTCCCGCCTAGCCACACCATCTCCCTCCTAGCCACACCATCTCCCTCCTAACCACACCATTTCCCGCCTAGCCACACCATCTCCCGCTTAGCCACACCACCTCCCTCCTTGTTTACGCCATCTCCCTCCTAGCCACATCATCTCCCCCCTAGCCACACCATCTCCCTCCTAGCCACACCATCTCCCTCCTAGCCACACCATCTCCCTCCTAGCCACACCATCTCCTTTCTAACCACACCATCTCCCTCCTAGCCACCACATCTCCCTCCTTGCTTACGCCATCTCCCCCCTAGCCACATCATCTCCCTCCTAGCCACACCATCTCCCTCCTAGCCACACCATCTCCCTCCTAGCCACACCATCTCCCTCCTAGCCACCACATCTCCCTCCTTGCTTACGCCATCTCCCTCCTAGCCACATCATCTCCCCCCTAGCCACACCATCTCCCTCCTAGCCACACCATCTCCCTCCTAGCCACACCATCTCCTTTCTAACCACACCATCTCCCTCCTAGCCACCACATCTCCCTCCTTGCTTACGCCATCTCCCCCCTAGCCACATCATCTCCCTCCTAGCCACACCATCTCCCTCCTAGCCACACCATCTCCTTTCTAACCACACCATCTCCCTCCTAGCCACCACATCTCCCTCCTTGCTTTCGCCATCTCCCCCCTAGCCACATCATCTCCCCCCTAGCCACACCATCTCCCTCCTAGCCACACCATCTCCCCCCTAGCCACATCATCTCCCTCCTAGCCACACCACCAACCCACCTCGCCACACTGTCTCTCCAACCCTCTTTCTCCTCCACCTTCCTCTTCACCATCCAATTTCCTTTTCAATATCTCCAATATATGCCTCCTCTTATGCACCACCCACTGTCAACAACCACCCAGCCACCCACTAACAACATTCCTACTCTCACCATCTGCCAATCCACCTACATTCAAAACATTCGACCTGATCTTCACTCTGACCTTGACCTTCACTTCTAACCTTGACCTCTGACCTTGACCTCACACACTTGGTCCTGAGTTTCTCTGGAGGTTTTTTCTTAATTTTTGTCTTGTCGGGAACGTGAGTTGTGGCGCTGAGGTGAAATTAACTCCGTTCAAGATGGTATTAAGAATCACTTTCCCGGAGGTGTTAATTAAGAACTGTCAGGTGAAGAGGATAGTGAGGATAGTGAGGAGAGTGGGTTGGATAGTGGAGAGGATAGTGAGGAAGGCTAGGTAGAGTCAGGAGGTCCTCAGTTGTCTCCCAAGACACCAATAATGAAGACTCTTAACTTTCACCATTCACGAGCGTCATTCATCACCCCTCACACACACACACTCTCTCTTTCTGTTTTTATCTGTCTGTCTGTCTGTCTGTCTGTCTGTTTCTCACCCTGTCTGTCTATCTGTCTGCCTGTCTGTTTCTCAACCTGTCTGTCTGTCTCTCTCTCGGCTGAATTAATAACGAGGCTTTAAATGAATCAAAACCCACATCAAGCCCCGCCCCTTCCCTCCCAAACACACGACACCCATATGGCAAGACTCATCACGTTGCCAGATAGTAAACAAACCATTTAATAATATAGATTAATACTCACAAATAAATCGACCACTCAGGCGTGTATTTATCAAAGAGAAACCATTAGTGTTTATGTAACTGTTTAAAATACATTTATACACAAGTACAGGTAATGATTAAGTAAATATATATTCTTTAGTAAATCAGGGTTACATAAACGCTTTAATGTATATAGTGTTCATTAAATCAGGGTTATATAAACGCTAGAGTGTATATCCCAGACAGGTAAATCCATTAGTACAAATAAGCAGTATTAATGGCGTTACACATGACTGACCTGACTCTTCCGTTTACAAGATGATCTGACGGAGAGATACAAGGTCAAAGGTCACTGTGGGTGTGTGTGTGTGTGTGTCTAAAGGTCACTCACACACACACTTAGGGGGTGTGTGTTTAAAGGTCAAGCTGTAAGGTGACTGTGGTTATATGGAGAGAGAGAGAGAGAGAGAGAGAGAGAGAGAGAGAGAGAGAGAGGTAACAGGTAATGTAATTTCTCTTTTAAGTTCGTTAGCAATCAATTTGTTAAACTGATCAGCGCTTCAAACCCGCCGCGACCCTGCATTCATTTTGCCTACCCTACTATCATTCTGTCCATTTCTTCCATCATTCTGCCTTCCCTGCCATCATTATGCCTTCCCTGCCATCATTCTGCCTTCCCTGCCATCATAATAATAATAACAATAATAACAACAACAACCACCACCACCACCAACAAACTGCCTTAACATGAATAAACTCTACGGGGTTTGGTCGCCACATTTCACTTACTCTCTCTAACAACAGGGAAGCCAATCAGTCAGTCAAGTCACCATTCTCAGTCAGTCAAGTCACCATCACTCAGTCAGTCAAGTCATCATCCTCAGTCAGTCAAGTCACCATCACTCAGTCAGTCAAGTCACCATTCTCAGTCAGTCAAGTCACCATCACTCAGTCAGTCAAGTCACCATCACTCAGTCAGTCAAGTCACCATCCTCAGTCAGTCAAGTCACCATCACTCACTCTCTCCCTTATCTTATTTTTCACATCTTTATTCATAATTGTGTTGTTTGTTCGAACCCCGGCTGAGTGATCCATCATCCTCTCCCTACTTGGCTGTCTCCCTTCCTCCCTGGCTGTCTCCCTGACTGTCTCCTTCACTCCCCGACAGTCTCCCTCCCTCCCTGACAGTCTCCCTCCCTCCCTGACTGTCTCCCTCCCTCCCTGACAGTCTCCCTCCCTCTCTGACAGGCACCCTTCCTCCCTGACTGTCTCCCTCCCTCCCTGACAGTCTCCCTCCCTCCCTGACAGTCTCCCTCCCTCCCTGACAGTCTCCCTCCCACCCTGACAGGCTCCCTCCCTCCCTGACTGTCTCCTTCTCTCCCTGACAGTCACCCTCCCTCCCTGACAGTCTCCCTCCCTCTCTGACAGGCTCCCTCCCTCCCTCACTGTCTCCCTCCCTACAAACGTCACCAGTAAATAATTTCTCCCGTAAAATCATCTCATCTTGAAGAATATTTTTATGACATGAGCAACAGTGACCAAAATAACCAAACACCCCCAGCGTCAATAACTTACCTCCTCGCTCGTCAACACCGGTATCAAGGCCCCGTGAGACAAGTTACCGAGGCTCTTGACGCAAAAACAACGCCAGCACAGCATCACACGTCTGGCGCCCCCAACGCACAAGAGCGAGCACGACGTCGGCGTCCCGTCACGCCAGCAAGAGCGATCAACAACGTCTGGCGCCCCCGTCAACGCCAGCAAGAGCGAGCAACAACGTCTGGCGCCCCCGTCAACGCCAGCAAGAGCGAGCAACGACGTCTGGCGTCCCTGTCAACGCCAGCAAGAGCGATCAACAACGTCTGGCGCCCCCGTCAACGCCAGCAAGAGCGAGCAACAACGTCTGGCGCCCCCGTCAACGCCAGCAAGAGCGAGCAACAACGTCTGGCGCCCCCGTCAACGCCAGGAAGAGCAAGCAACGACGTCTGGCGTCCCTGTCAACGCCAGCAAGAGCGAGCAACAACGTCTGGCGCCCCCGTCAACGCCAGCAAGAGCGAGCAACAACGTCTGGCGCCCCCGTCAACGCCAGCAAGAGCGAGCAACAACGTCTGGCGCCCCGTCAACGCCAGCACGAACGATCAAGAACGTCTAGTGCCCCCGATCACTCTTAATGATGCGAAGCGGCTGTGTGTGTTGTCAAAAGCTTCACCTCACAGTTACAAAATTTACAAGAAATGAAAGGAATTGATCTTAATATAGGAAAACCAGCGATTAAAATTGACATCTACAGGTAAAAAATCGCCAGGTAGCCTCCTGTGTGTGTGTGTGTGTGTGTGTGTGTGTGTGTGTGTGTGTTTGTGTGTGTGTGTGTGTGTTTGTGTGTGTGTGTGTGTGTGTGTGCGTGTGTGTGTGTGTGTGTGTGTGTGTGTGTGTGATCTATAAGCTGTACCACTACCATTCAACTCCCTTTACCGTCAAGAGGTTCACGTGGTATAGAGAGACAGTTTTCCATCTCTCTTTCGTCTTCCTGCTGCCTACAGAGTCAACACAGCCTGGACCTCAAGACAGTATTTACACAACCGACGCGACTCAGTTCTTGAGGCTCACTCTGGGGATGAACCTAACATTATCTCAACTAATTCTTCAACTGTGTATTATAATTTATATTTGGAATTATTGTTAATTTTACGGAGTTATTTATCTTATTTTTCTTTATATTTCAATCTTTATTGATTTCATTTTATTGCTGATCTCTCTCTCTCTCTCTCTCTCTCTCTCTCTCTCTTCCGTTCGGTTCCACATTAGTCATCTTTAATCTCAACTTGGCATCAATACAAAGAGACAATCACAATGAGCCATAATCTAGACATATGGCTCTAGGACACACACACACACACACACACACACACACAGGAGCTGGCCCCCAAAGCCAAGTTAATAGGACACGTTCTTCGATAGTCGGGCCAAGGAGGAGGGTGGGAGGAGGAGGGAGAAGGTGCCAGGAGGGGAGGGGGAAGATAGGGGGAGGGAAGAGACGGATGTAGGAGGAGGAAGAAGGGTGATGAAGATGGGAGGGAGAGAAGGAATCAAATTACTCCTTCCAGCGAAATTCACAAAACGCTGCCTCGTCCTCCTCACAGGCTCACGGCCAGCTGTCTCCTCAGTCCTGACCGTAACTATAAATGTTTACGAGTCCGTCACAATAATTCCACCCTCCACCTATACCACCCCCACCACTATACCAACCCCACCACTACACCACCTACACCACCTCCACCACTATACCACCCCCACCACTATACCAACCCCACCACTACACCACCTACACCACCTCCACCACTATACCACCCCCACCACTACACCACCTCCACCACTACACCACCTCCACCACCCCCACCACTACACCACCTCCACCACAACACCACCCCCACCACCACCTCCACTACTACACCACCCCCACCACTACAACACCTCCACCCCTCCACCACCTCTCACTGACCCCTACCCCCCCTCCACCACCTCTCACTGACCCCTACCCCCCCTCCAACCAAATTCTCCGTTCTCTCCCTCACTCTAATCTTTCACTCCCTTACATCCTCTCCTTCCCCTCACCCTCACCCTCTCCCACACCCTCACCCTCTCCCACACCCTCTCCCTCTCCCACACCCTCACCCTCTCCCACACCCTCACCCTCTCCCTCTCCCACACCCTCACCCACACCCTCACCCTCTCCCACACCCTCACCCTCTCCCACACCCTCACCCCTCTCCCTCCCTCCCCACACCCTCACCCTCTCCCTCACCCTCACCCTCTCCCCACCCTCACCCTCTCCCTCACCCTCACCCTCACCCTCTCCCACACCCTCACCCTCTCCCTCTCCCACACCCTCACCCTCACCCTCTCCCACACCCTCACCCTCTCCCTCTCCCACACCCTCCTCCCTCTCCCCCACCCTCACCCTCACCCTCACCCCTCCCACCCCCACCCTCCCCCTCCCCTCACCCCACCCCACCCTCCTCCCACACCCTCACCCTCTCCCTCACCCTCCCCTCTCCCCCACCCTCACCCTCTCCCACCCCTCCCCTCACCCCCTCCCCCTCCCACACCCTCCCCCTCTCCCTCACCCCCACCTTCCTCCCACCCTCTCCCTCACCCCTCACCTTTCTCCCACCCTCCCCCTCTCCCACCACCCTCACCCCTCCCCCACCCTCACCCTCACCCTCTCCCCCTCCCCACCCTCTCCCCACCCTCCCCTCTCCCTCCCCTCACCCCTCCCCACCCCTCACCCTCTCCCCCACCCTCCCCTCACCCTCCCCTCTCCCTCACCCCCACCCTCCCCCTCCTCCCCCTCCCTCACCCTCACCCTCCCCCCCCTCACCCTCTCCCACCCCTCACCCTCTCCCTCACCCCCCCTCCCTCACCCTCACCCTCACCCCTCTCCCCACCCTCACCCCTCACCCTCCCCTCCCCTCCCCTCACCCCACCCCACCCTCACCCTCTCCCTCTCCCTCACCCTCTCCCTCACCCTCTCCCACACCCCACCCTCCCCCTCTCCCTCTCCCCCCCCTCACCCCTCCCACCCCTCACCCTCTCCCTCACCCCTCACCCTCCCCTCCCCTCCCCTCACCCCTCACCCTCTCCCCACCCCTCTCCCACACCCTCACCCTCACCCCTCCCCCCCCCCCCCCCCCTCCCCCTCACCCTCACCCTCACCCTCCTCCCTCACCCTCACCCTCACCCTCTCCCCACCCTCCCCCACCCCCTCACCCTCCCCCACCCCTCACCCTCACCCTCTCCCTCCCCCTCACCCTCACCCCTCCTCCCTCACCCTCCACCCACCCCCACCCTCACCCTCCCCCCCCTCACCCTCACCCTCTCCCCACCCCACCCTCACCCTCCCCCACCCTCACCCTCTCCCTCACCCTCTCCCACCCCCTCACCCTCCCCCCTCTCCCACTCCCTCCCCCTCCCTCACCCTCACCCTCTCCCCACCCCCCCCCTCCCTCACCCTCCCCCTCCCCTCACCCCTCTCCCTCACCCTCTCCCCCTCCCCTCACCCTCACCCTCTCCCACACCCTCCCCTCTCCCTCACCCCTCTCCCACACCCTCCCCCTCCCCCTCCTCCCACACCCTCACCCTCTCCCTCACCCTCACCCTCTCCCACACCCTCACCCTCTCCCTCACCCTCTCCCCACCCCTCACCCTCCCTCCCCCCTCCCCTCCCTCCCCTCCCCACCCCTCACCCCTCCCCCCCCTCCCCCCCCTCTCCCTCCCCCCACCCTCACCCTCCCCCCTCACCCTCTCCCACCCCCTCACCCCTCCCTCACCCCTCCTCCCACCCCCTCCCCCTCACCCTCCCCCACCCCTCCCCACCCCCTCACCCTCACCCTCACCCTCTCCCACCCCCCTCCCCCCCCCTCCCTCACCCTCACCCTCACCCTCTCCCACACCCTCACCCTCTCCCTCCCCCTCCCCCCCTCACCCTCTCCCCTCTCCCTCACCCTCCCACCCTCACCCCTCCCTCTCCCTCCCCCTCCCCTCACCCTCTCCCACACCCTCTCCCTCACCCTCTCCCCACCCCCTCCCACCCCTCACCCTCTCCCTCTCCCACACCCTCACCCTCTCCCTCACCCTCTCCCACACCCTCTCCCTCACCCTCACCCACACCCTCACCCTCTCCCTCACCCTCACCCACACCCTCACCCTCACCCTCTCCCACACCCTCACCCTCTCCCACACCCTCACCCTCACCCTCTCCCACACCCTCACCCTCTCCCACACCCTCTCCCTCTCCCACACCCTCACCCTCTCCCACACCCTCACCCTCTCCCTCACCCTCTCCCTCCGCCTCAGGGAAGAGTGAAATAAACAAAGAATGTTTTCCCTTTATATTTTTGTATCTCCAAAATGGTTAACTGAAGCTCACTGATCCCCTTAACAGAACCCTAACCTATCTTATCCAAACCTGTCCTTAACCTATCCTAACCTGTCCTTAACCTATCCTAACCTATCCTATCCTAACCTGTCCTTAACCTATCCTAACCTATCCTATCCTATCCTAACCTGTCCTTAACCTATCCTAACCTATCCTATCCTAACCTGTCCTTAACCTATCCTAACCTATCCTATCCTATCCTTACCTTACCTAACCTACCCTACCCTCTCCCTTCTCTCTCTATTCCCTTTCTTTTCTTCTCATCCTTTTCCACTGTCACCCCTCTCCATTCGTTCTTCCCTCTTCATCTCTCTCTCTTCTCTCCCCTCCCCCTCTCATCCATTTCCCTCTTCATCTCTCCCTCATCCATTTCCCTCTTCATCCCTCCCTCATCCATTTCCCTCTTTCCTCTCTCATCCATTTCCTCTCCCCTCCCATCCCTCTTCATCCCTCCCTTCCTCTCCCCTCCCATCCCTCTCCATTCTCTCTTCCCTCTTCACCCCTCTCTTCCTCTCCCCTCCCATCCCTCTCCATTCTCTCTTCCCTCTTCATCCCTCTCTTTCTCTCCCCTTTCATCCCTCTCCATTCTCTCTTCTCTCTTCATCCCTCTCTTTCTCTCCCCTCCCATCCCTCTCCATTCTCTCTTCCCTCTTCATCCCCCTCTCTCCCCTCTCATCCCTCTCCCTAATCAACAATCACTCCTCACCGCCGCTCCACCAATAAGAGTCACTACTAACACAATTTACTCCTACCCTTCAATTTTCAGTCCCACGGGAATTACCTGTGTGGTGTACCTGTGTAGTGTACCCGTGTGGTGTACCTGTGTGGTGTACCTGTGTGGTGTACCCGTACGGTGTACCTGTGTGGTGTACCTGTGTGGTGTACCTGTGTAGTGTACCTGTGTGGTGTACCTGTGTGGTGTACCTGTGTGTACACTGTAAAGTACGTGTTTCCGTATAATGTTTAACTGTGTGTGTGTGTGTGTGTGTGCGTGACTGAGCGTGTGTTCGTGTGGTTGTATTTTACCTGTAGGTTATTGATGGGTGTACACGGGGGTATTAACACATGTACACCTTATAATCATACAGCCACACGTCCAGTTGGTAGTAGTAGTAGTAGTAGTAGTAGTAGTAGTAACGATCACCACTAGAGGTAGAAGCTGGACTAAGGCTTGTGTGTGTGTGTGTGTGTGTGTTACTGCAGGCAGGAGGGGGAACGTCAGGCGCTGTTGATTGCTAGCGCTGGCACTGCTCATATAGTCGTAATAGTGAGGTGTAGGTAATCCCCTTCAACCCTTTACTCTCTATTATAAAGTATACTGACTAGGTACACACACGCACGCACACACACACGCACGCACACACACACGCAAGCACACACACACGCACACATCTCCATTTTTCTCTATTATTCATTTTATTTTAGTCATCTTTATCTCTGTATCTCCCTTTACCTTACATACACCCCTCTCTCTCTCTCTCACACACCTGCTGTTAGTATCAAAGGCTGTGGACTGTTGTGAGGGCGAGGAGCGTCCCCCCCCCCCCCCCCTACTGACGGCGGACATGAAGGTCGGTACAGCCACCACCCGCCTCTTTATCTGACGGCGTGAGGTGAATGACTGCCCCGGGTCACCCCCCACCCTCACCACTGAGGCTCCTGGACTCTGGTGAGGCTTTTTGAGGCTCGGTAAGATGATTTAAAGTGTAATAATGATAATAATAATAATAATAATAATGATAATAATAATAATAATAATAATAATAATAACAATAATAATAATGATAATAATAATAATAATAATAATAATAATAATAACAATAATAATAATAATAATAATAATAATAATAATAATAACAATAACAATAATAATAATAATAACAATAACAATAATAATAATGATAATAATAATAATAATAATAATAATAACAATAATAATAATAATAATATATAATAATAACAATAACAATAATAATAATAATAACAATAACATAATAATAATGATAATAATATAATAATAATAATAATATAATAATAATAATAACAATAATAATAATGATAATAATAATAATAATAATAATAATAATAATAATAATGATAATAATAATAATAATAATAATAATAATAATAATAAACGGTTTATTAATAGAGTTGCAGCCGGTGGCTGAAAATATACAGACTTACATTTGATTTAGACATAATGATATAATATGCATTGAATACATTTACAGGGCTGTACAGTACATAAATCAGGAGTTGTTTATTATTTTAACAATAGATGGGATGGTGCTGTTCTTATATCTATCGGTGCGGGCTCTTATGGGCTGAATTTTGTTGTAGTGGCGGACTGCGCGAGTGCGTGTGTGTGTGTGTGTGTGTGAGTGTGTGTGTGTGTGTGTGTGAGTGTGTGTGTGTGTGTGTGAGTGTGTGAGTGTGAGTGTGTGAGTGTGAGTGTGAGTGTGTGTGTGTGAGTGTGTGTGTGTGTGTGTGTTTGTTCCTATCATGTTTTTTTTATTGACTTACAAACGAAGAAAAATAACTGGAGTTTACCTAGACATTAGTACATCAGGTGATCGTCCGGTCGTCCGTATGTCAGTTCGTCCGGTCGTCCGTATGTCAGTTCGTCCGGTCGTCCGTATGTCAGTTGGTCTAGTCACTCGTTCAATAGTCCAACAACTGGCTACCACTGTGCTGAATCTGCCCAGCGACAACCATTGGACTGGTTCTTCTCCTCCTCTACCGCTCCCCTCCCTCCCCTCCCCCCCACCAAACTCACTTAAGTCATCCCTCAAGTGAACAAACAGCCATAGAGCCGCTTGTTCACGGCCATTAACCTTACAGTTAGTTTGGTAAGCCTCTCTCTCTCTCTCTCTCTCTCTCTCTCTCTCTCTCTCAAGGGGGTAGGTTGGGTGGACGGAATCAGACGTAAGAAATGATGAATGACTCTCATATTTCTTCATTACACTCCTCCTCCCTCCCCCACCTGACTCATTCATCACCATACACCTTAAGCTCAGGAGGATGGTGAACTGGTCAAATCGCCCCAGTCACCATACATCACTATCTTTTCACAATGATCACTAAACAACACAATAACTCAACGTCTACTGGTGTGTGTGTGTGTGTGTGTGTTCCTCGTATACACCCCTGACCGCTGTTCCAATACTTCACCTGGACAACAAGAGCACCAACACAGATATAAGTGCCACTATAAAGCTCCATTATTGACACACATTACCTCTATAATGGCTCGCTGCCCCTGACCACAAGACTGTATTCAACCCAGAACCTCCTCCCCAGAACCTCCTCCCCGCCACAGATACTAACCAGGAACTTCACACACACACACACACACACACAGGCCTCTTCTCTTACTTTGTTCAGGTCAGTGACAAGAGACTTTCTACTGCCGGCACTGCACTCGACCTCCTTCACTTCCCCAACAGTAAAGTTAGATACCTATTAAAATTTATTAGACTACAAGTACCCCCCAAGGATCGAACCATCAACTCTTGGAACAGGAAGTGAATGTTGTATCCACTCATCCACCGCACCCTTCTAAAATAAAGACCCACAATAGAAAATAAAGAACTAAAAATTCTATTTATCTATTACCTATGAGGCTGACGTGTGTGTGTGTGTCGTGAGAGGCGGCAGTAACTCTCTTCCTGCTCATTATAAGAGTCAGTTCCTCTTTAACGCAGTCTGAGGCTCATTATACCGTCCACAGGCCTAACCTAAACTAATCTAACCTTACGCGGGTGTGATGAGCGGTACACAGGAGTGGTGAATGGTACACAGGAGTGGTGAACGGTACACGACACCACACCCAGACTACACTGCAGTAGGTGTGTGGTCAGGAGCGAGAGGAGTGGCAGTAACACGCTCGTAAAATGGAGGCAGCAGGTGTAGTGGTGGTGGTGGTTATGGTGTCCAGCGCCTTACACCACCACCACCTGCACCACCACCACCACCTGCAACACCACCACCTGCACCACCTAACACCACCACCTGCACCACCTAACACCACCACCACCACCACCACTTGCATTACCTAACACCACCACCACACACACACACGCCTTCTTCAGTCACGAGGTTCCACTATACAGGATGAAAGACAATACCTAATGAAGGAACACAGACGGTGGTAAACACATCAACCTGGCCACCACGTATTACACACTCCAACGGTAATGATATATATGGTAAGTGTTTTGTGGTAGGTGGTGGTGGTGGTAGTTGTGGTAGGTGGTGGTGGTGGTGGGTGGTGATGTTGGTGGGTGGTGGTGGTGGTAGGTGGTGATGGTGATAAGTGGTAGTCATGAATCTTAAACACACACACACACACACACCTTAGCGTGCGGTGGGTAAGAACTAACACTCACACAGCCAGTTAGAAGGCGGGACATTGAAGTAGGAACCTTTGAGCAGCTGTCCAGGGATGGGGGGGGTGGAGGGGTGAGGGGGGGGTGAGGGGTGAGGGGCGGGGAGGGGGGCTGGGCTAATGAGCTCTATACAAACACACCTTCTCTTGTTACCACCACACTTGTGAGAGTGTGAGAACGGCGGCTTTACTTACTGCTTTGTGTGTGTGTGTGTCCCTACCCACCACCTCCTTTCTCTGTCTTCAGGTGCAACGCAAAGCTCAAGGGGAGAGAGAGAGAGAGAGAGAGAGAGAGAGAGAGAGAGAGAGAGAGAGTCTGTGTGTGTTAGTCACGTCACAACAACAATACTACACACCTCGGCTCAGTAATACACGTCATGTAATATGCAGGAAAATATTCGGGTGTTTTCCTTTACAAATCCGTTAATCCGAGAGAGAGAGTCGCGGTAATCCTATTGTGAGCGTCGGGCAGGTATTGTGCCAGCCAGCCAGCCCGCCTCACCACCTCTCACCACACACACACACACACACACACCCGCACATCAACACACCACATCATAACCCGAATATATCCACACCTGACGTGAATTAACTCGGGATTCGCATATTAAACCCGGGTTGTGTAACAGACTGATGCAATAAAGAGTCATAATTCCTCATGTGAGTCGAGTTTTTACGTTGATCATATATCCAGGTTAGTGTTAGGTGATTACTTTAGCTGGGTCGAGTACTGATACACCTGTCTGAAGTTAATTAGCTCAGGTATAGGTGAGCTGAGTGGGAGAGTTTGTTGAGACAGTGATGAGGTGGGTGTAGGTTTGTTATCCACACACACACACACACACACACACACACACACACACCATCATCGACACAGTCCTAAAACAACACATATAAACATTACACATTACTGAACTAAAACATTAAACAGAATAAATAAAAAAAGAAATTTAAACCATTTTAAAATTTTTCTGTTTATGTGTGAGAGAAGTGAGGGAACCAATACCCAGTGTGTCTCATATACCTCACTTGACGACCTCTCTCACTCCCCCCTCACCCTCGTTACACCCCCCACCCCCCCAACACCGAAATTCAAGATTGAAAATATATCGAGTAACCATGACCTCCCAGCTCACCCCCTCCCCCACACCCACCCCACCCCCACACCTCACCCTCCCCCACACCTACCCCTCATCCCCCACACCTCACCCTCCCCCACACCTCACTCTCCCCCACACCTCACCCCCCACACCCACCCCTCCCCCACACCCACCCGTCCCCCACACCTCACCCTCCTCCACACCCACCCCTCCCCCACACCCACCCCTCCCCCA
Organism: Homarus gammarus; assembly: GCA_958450375.1. NCBI lineage: Eukaryota > Metazoa > Arthropoda > Malacostraca > Decapoda > Nephropidae > Homarus > Homarus gammarus. The sequence goes on along the minus strand of CAUDMG010002352.1, from coordinate 523,972 downwards.
CACCTCACCCCCCTCCCCCACACCTCACCCCCTCCCCCACACCCACCCCTCCCCCACGCCTCACCCCCCACACCCACCCCTCCCCCACACCTCACCCCCTCCCCCACACCCACCCCTCCCCCACACCTCACCCTCCCCCACACCCACCCCTCCCCCACACCCACCCCTCCCCCCCCCACACCCTCCACACCTCACCCCCACACCTCACCCTCCCCCACACCTCACCCTCCCCCACACCTCACCCTCCCCCACACCCACCCCTCCCCCACACCCACCCCTCCCCCCACCTCACCCTCCACACCTCACCCCCACACCTCACCCTCCCCCACACCCACCCCTCCCCCACACCTCACCCTCCCCCACACCTCACCCCCACACCTCACCCCCCACACCTCACCCTCCCCCACACCTCACCCTCCCCCACACCTCACCCTCCCCCACACCTCACCCTCCCCCACACCCACCCCTCCCCCACACCTCACCCCCACACCTCACCCTCCCCCACACCTCACCCTCCCCCCCACCTCACCCTCCACACCTCACCCCCACACCTCACCCTCCCCCACACCCACCCCTCCCCCCACCTCACCCACCACACCACAACCCCACACCTCACCCTCCCCCACACCTCACCCTCCCCCACACCTCACCACCACACCTCAGCCTCCCCCACACCTCACCCTCCCCCACACCTCACCCTCCCCCACACCTCACCCCCCACACCTCACCCTCCCCCACACCTCACCCCCACACCTCACCCTCCCCCACACCTCACCCCCTCCCCCACACCCACCCCTCCCCCACACCTCACCCTCCCCCACACCTCACCCTCCCCCACACCTCACCCTCCCCCACACCTCACCCCCCACACCTCACCCCCACACCTCACCCTCCCCCACACCTCACCCTCCCCCACACCTCACCCCCCACACCTCACCCTCCCCCACCCCTCCCCCACACCTCACCCTCCCCCACACCAACCCATCCCCCACACCTCACCCTCCCCACACCTCACCCTCCCCCACACCTCACCCTCCCCCACACCTCACCCTCCCCCACACCTCACCCCCCACACCTCACCCTCCTCACCCTTAATATGACCCGAGGTCGCCCCTTAAATTAGATAAAGGAGAAAGATCCTCCCAAGACTGACCTGGGACTCACTTCAACCAGGTCAGGTCAGGTCAGGTCAGGTGTAAGTATAAAATAATTAACTTATAAACAATCACTTTTACTTAAGACTTACTTATTTTATCTCACCTGTTAGAAGCATACAGGTGTAGTGAATATATTGTCTTAACCCCTTTAATACGACCACCTCAACCCCTTTAATACGACCACCTCACCATCTTAAACAGCAAAGTGTGTTCGTACTCAAGGGGTCAACTTATCGTACTCAAGGGGTCAACTTATCGTACTCAAGGGGTTAAGTTATCGTACTCAAGGGGTTAAGTTATCGTACTCAAGGGGTCAACTTATCGTACTCAAGGGGTTAAGTTATCGTACTCAAGGGGCTACGTTACCGTACTCGGCGTGAAGATATCGTACTCAAGGGGTTAAGCTATCGTACTCAAGGGGTAAAGATATCGTACTCAAGGGGTTAAGTTATCGTACTCGAGGGGTTAAGATATAGTACTCGTGGGGTTAAGTTATCGTACTCGAGGGGTTAATATTTCGTACTCTTTTATTACACACACTGGAACGCAACACAATATAACTCAATACAAAAGAAAAATTAAAATGATTACACACACACACACACACACACACACACACACACACACACACACACACACACACGACGTAATTATAACATCTAGGTCTATTACAAAGTACAAGGAACATGAAAAATGAATAATAAAGCCACAAGTATCGTTAAATAACCCGGAAATAGTGTAAAAATTACCTTAATAGTGGGAGAGGTATAATACAGTACAAGCTTTTGGTCGACTGATGTTGCCGGCAGCCCTGTTGGAAGTGATCGTACGTCTGGCTAGCATTTGTACACTAACACACAAACAAACAAACACAACTACACATACAGACAACATACACACTACCTTCCATCTCAAGAAAATAACTTTAATAAGGTCTTATATTCCGTTTAAAAAGGGGGGGAAATCGCCTTTAAGTCCACAAGATTCTGGTGTAGCGCAGCGCCTCGCCTTACCGTGACCCGTAAATCTCTTCCCCTGACACGGCAATCATCTCGTATATAAATCCAGTTTGTGTAGGTGACTCACGGAACACATATCTTACCATAAACCCTAAATAAACCTTTGTCACGTTGGTTTAACATTGATGTTTAAACCAAGCTGAAGCAAACTGTAACCTGTGGGGTAAGATATAAGCTTCACCAGAATTAGTTAAAAGTTTTAAGCTTAGTTAAATTAAGCTTTAAGTTTGGGTCGTGAATTCCGCCGAAACACCAAAGGCTTTAATGTGTTAGGATTGTGTGTGAGAGAGAGAGAGAGAGAGAGAGAGAGAGAGAGAGAGAGAGAGAGAGAGAGAAACTAAATTGAAGTCTGTTTTTCTCTCTCCAATCTTACTTTCTCCTTATCCTCCTCTTCTTGCTCCCCTTCCACCTATTCCTCCTCTCTTTCCCCTCCTGCTCCTCCTCCCTCTCCACTCCTCCTCCTCATCCTGCCCCTACACCTCCTCCCTCTTCCTCCACCACCGTGTCTAGACTGTGGGATCTACTCCACCATCACCAACATCACATCACGTCACCATCACGTCACCATCATCACCATAAAACCAAAGCCTAACCTAACCTAACCTAACCTAACCCCTCAAGTAAAATATACAAGGGGTGTCTAATCTTCATATGATCCCTCACTTACTTATTCTACTTATATAAAAAAAAGTGATATATTTCCCCTTTTTAATCTGATTCCCCTCAAAGATTTTTCCTTGGTGAACGGAACTTTATTTTCTCTCGTGGTGTCGAGGAGTGAGTAATGGGTAGAGCCGTCTGTAGTATAGGAAGGCTTTGAGGTGAGGGTGGTGGGTGTTTCTGAGTGGTTGTGTATTGTACCGTGTCTTGATAGAGGGAAGGACTCTCTCTCTCTCTCTCTCTCTCTCTCTCTCTCTCTCTCTCTCTCTCTGCTCCTAATTCCGGGTAAATTGATGAATGATGGAGAAAAGCAGCGGCCTCCCAGTTCCCGCAACCTCACTAAGGCAGCCCCACTATGGCAACATCACTCTGGCAACATCACTATGGCAACCTCACTATGGCAACCTCACTATGGCAACATCACTATGGTAAACGTAATTATGCCAATCTCACTCTGGCAACATCACTATGGCAATATCAGTATAACAACTTCACTATGGCAAACATTAATATGGCAACCTCACTCGAGTAATGAAACAATGGCACCATAACTATGCCAACTCACTGTGGCAACCTCGCTGTGGCAGTCACTATGGCAACGCCGCAGCATCACCGGGAAATCCCTCGTCACGAATGACTAACCACGATAATTCCCTCACCACACCACCTACTCTTCCCCCCCCCCCCCTCCCCTACACTCACCCTCCCCATCGTTCCTCCCCTCCAGCATCCTACAGTAAATCCTTCCTCCCCATCCTTCCTCCCCTCCAGCATCCTACAGTAAATCCTTCCTCCCCATCCTTCCTCCCCTCCAGCATCCTACAGTAAATCCTTCCTCCCCATCCTTCCTCCCCTCCAGCATCCTACAGTAAATCCTTCCTCCCCATCGTTCCTGCCCATCCTTCCTCCCCATCCTTCCTCCCCATCTCCTACACCTAATAGGACTCTTAATCTCCCCGACCATACAAGAGCATTTTACCCCCGCTGTCTCAACACGAGTCACTAAGTTGTTTGTTTATGCCAGAGGAACAACAAACACACAGTAGCGGGAGTCAAATGATTTACAAACAACTAATATAACCTAACCTAACCTAACCTAGCCTAGCCTTGCCTTGCCTTGCCTAGCCTAACCTAATCTAACCTTAACGTAACCAAGCGAATGATGACATAAGGAAAATGAGGAGGGGAGGAGGAAAAGAAGGCGGTTTATCTTCTCCTCCTCTTCTCCTCTTCCTTTACTTCTCACTCTCTCTTTTTCTCCTACCTCTCCTCCTCTCTTTCTCCACCTGTTCTCTTCACCTTCTTCTCCTCCTCTCCTTCTCCTCTTCTCCTCTCTCTCCTCCTCTTCTTCTCCACCTGTTCTCTTCATCTTCTTCTCCTCCTCCTCTTCTCTTATCCTCCTCTTCCTCTCCTCCTCCCAATACTAGACCACACGGTTTATAGCACTATTATGCCACCACACCCACCACAACGCTGCCTCCAGAAGCATCCCACACAAGAGGCCGCCACCCCCCCCCCCCCCTCTCTCTCTCTCTCTCTCTCTCTAGTACAAGTGTTAGGACAGGTGTTAGAACAGGTGTTAGACAGGTATTAATACGGTAATAAGACAGGTGCTAATACAGGTGTTAGGACAGGTGTTAGGACGGGAGTTAGTAAAGGTGTAAGAGACGGTAGACAGGTGTTAGGACGGGTGTTAGTACAGGTGTAAGAGACGGTAGACAGGTGTTAGGTGATACAGACAGTCTCTCGTACACCGTCCCAGTTCTTTATCATTATACTTCACTCTTAAGGAGACAAAACTTTACTACTTTGTTATAATATTATTCCAAAACTTTTCTTCCTCTAACAACTTTTTTTTTATGTCTGACAATTTATAAGCCGGAAACTTTTCCTTCTTGTTATAATAACTCATATCATTACTGGTCTGTAGCTCAGTCACACTGGTCTAACCTAACCTGACCTAACCTATCCTAACCTAACCTGACCTAACCCATCCTGAACTAACCTATCCTACCTGAAGCATAACACCGGCCGTCTCCTCTTGGCACCGATCACAGCAACCCCACATAATGCACACACACCCACACCCACACCCACACACACCCACACCCACACCCCCCCCCCCCCCCCCACACACACACACAGGTATATATAATGGAAACCCCTCGAGATCGAGGATGGTCGACCCAAGGGCCACCTAGGCGTGAATTTGTTTAAGGTGTAGAAGCTGTCGCCAACACAACACCACACCCTGAGTTAACGAGTTGCATGACCCAGTGTCACGGAATAGTCCGAGAAGACCGGACAACTCGCCAACTGCACTGGTTAACTATTACCCCAGAACACGATTAGCACATCGGTTAACATCCAGGTTTCCTATTACTGCTGGGTAGACAGAGGCAAATGGCGTAAAGAAACTTGCTCATAGTTTCACCCTGCCCGGGGATCGAACTCAGATCCGTTCCCTTGCGAGGCGAGAATACTGACCAAGAAGTACATACACACGCACAATGTTGCATATGTGGTGGGCTACATCTAGTGCGGGAGGGCGGCGTTAATGGACTCGTAGAGGAAGTCAAGCAGAAATACAGACAGACAGTCTCCATACATTAGAAGAACAGACAGACATCTTGACAGACAGACATCTTGACAGACAGACAGCCGGACAGACAGACAGACAGCCGGGCAGACAGACAAACAATTAGGAAAGTGGTTGAGTTGTGTGTGTGTGGGGGGGGGATGATCCTGTCATTATCAATCTTGTGTAATTATCGTCAGTGTGGGCGAGTCGTCACACACACACACACACACACACACACACACACACACACACACACACCCTCTCTCTCTCTCAAATCGACGCTATGAAATCTTACTTCTCCTATACTGAATGAGGGCAGGAGGGAGGGCAGGAGGGTAGCGAGGGAGGGCGAGAGGGAGGCAGGGAGGGCAGGAGAGAGTTAAGGAGGGCAGAAACAGGTAGGATGGGGGGATAGGAGGGAAGTAGAGAGGGCAGGAGGGAGGTAGGGAGGGCAGGAGGGAGGGCAGGAGGGTAGCGAGGGAGGGCAGGAGGGCAGGAGGGAGGAGTGGTGGATAGATGGGGAGGTGATAGGACAGGTGTGGGCGTGTGTCGGTGCCAGTCAGGTCCTGCTACTTGATACCTGATAATACAGTGACCACCGACCTTAACCCCTGGGCCCAACCATAGTACTCCCTTACAGCCACCATTAACCTAACCTAACCTAGCCATCTTTACCTCTCCACTTAACATTCATGGAACATATTGTCTGCTACACCAAAACAAACTCAGTGTTGCCAAATCCCTGCCAAGAATATAAACAAACTCAGTGTTGCCAAATTCCCTCCAAGAAAAACCAAATCTTACATTAATATTAATTTATTTATCATTAACGACAACAATAATTAAAGTCACAACAATAACAACAGATGATACAATACCTGATCAATTACAATACGTATTTATATTATTTTTGTTATATATACAATACATGAGGGAGCCAATTACGAAATATTTATGACAGAGGAATATTAGCTAAAAGTATATAACTAAAACGTGTAGATATTACAATAGTATTTTACTTACAATAACAACAATACTTACAATAACAGCTCTCTCTCTCTCTCTCTCTCTCTCTCTCTCTCTCTCTCTCTCTCTCTCTCTCACACCCTCTCCTTCACACTGCCTCTCTCTCCCTCATACGCCCTCACACTCACTCCCTCTCCCTCATACGCCCTCACACTCACTCCCTCGCCCTCACACTCACTCCCTCGCCCTCACACTCACTCCCTCTCCCTACACTGTCAACACACCGCAACAAGAGTCACTAATCCCCCTGTAATCCCTCTCGACAAATAATCCCACTTGGCTGATATTAATCCCCTTCGTTATGTTGACTAACTTGGCCTCAGTAATCTCTCTCTCTCTCTCTCTCTCTCTCTCTCTCTCTCTCTCTCTCTCTCTCTCTCTCTTCATTCTGTCCGTAATGTTTACAATGAAGCGGTAAAGGAGATAGGAAAGAGAAGAAGGAAAGATGATACATAGATAATGGGGGAATAAGAGAAGGAGGAGGAGGAGGAGTGGAAGAAGAAGAGGAAGGGAGAGGGGAGGAGTAAAAAGAAGAAGAGAATGAGGAAGAGAAGAGAAAGGAGAGGAGAGGGAGGAGGAACAAGAGGACGAGAGGGGAAGGGGTGAACAAGAAGGAGAGGAGGGGGGGGGAGGAGGAAGATGGGGAGGAGGATGAAGAGGGGAAGGGGGGAGGAGAAGGGAAGAGGGAGGAGGAGGAGGAGGAGGAGGAGGAGGAGAGGCTCTAATATGGGGGTTAAAGGTCAACAAGATTTACTGGAACAAAAATCTAATTGATGGAAAGACAAATGTGTGTGTGTGTGTGTGTGTGTGTGTGTGTGTGTGTGTTTTTATATACACACACACACGCCAATTCGTACTTAACGCAGAAACAGGATATATCACACAATAACGGGAGATGGTTCACCCCAACGTGATATATTACACATAAAAGGACTATATTAGGCTAAAACGGGATATAACACACAATGGCAGGATATATTACACAAAAACGTGATATAACGCTCAATAACGGCATACATGACGCATAATAGGAAATATACACAATAATGGGGTACGCTATAGAGAGACCCAGTACGTATTAAATAGGTTAAAATACGCTAATAAGGAGACCCCGTACGTATTAGAGAAACCCTAAAATACGCTAAAAAAGAGATTCGTTATCTAGTACAGGTCCTAAAATACGCCAGAGAGACGCCATAAGGCCAGAGAGACGCCATAAGGCCAACGAAAGTGAAAAATATAATATTCAGTGATCGCCATAAATCACGGTGGTGTGTCCTCAGGCTGTGTGAGTCTGCCATCGATTTTTAGTCATCCACAGTTCGAAGATATTTTCTCTCTCTCTCTCACTCCTCCTCCGTAGGTACTCTCTCTATCTCTCTCTCTAACTCCTCCGTACGTACACACACAGTCCCTCTTGTGGTCTTTCATCTCTCTCTCTCTCTCTCTCTCTCTCTCTCTCTCTCTCTCTCTCTCTCTCTTTCCTGCATCCTTTCAAGTCTTTTGTTTCCCTTTTCCGCCGCTATCTTCATCTCTCTTTTTCTTCAGTCTATTTCTCATTACTCCTTTCTCTGTATCCTTCCTTTCTCCTTCTCTACTCTCCTTGTTCTTCTTCTATTCCTACTTCTTATCTCTTCCTCTTCCCCTTACTTTTCTCCTACTATGTCCATCTCTCCTCCTCCTCCTCCTCTCACCTGTCATCACCCAGTAGGCAAATTCATCTCCAATTTCTCATCACCAGGTGCTCTCTCAAATTAATGGACGCCGTTATAACCATCAACCTCTACGCACTTATACGCTTCCTACGCCCACCCCCCCTCCCTCACCCTGGCACCTAGGCCCTCCCTCACCCAGCTCCCTACAGCCTTCCTCTCTCTATCCCTCCCTCTCTTCCTACCCCCCCCCCCCTCCTCCCGGCGTGGTTCATCAGCGGTCCTCACAGCTGCTCACTTTTAGCCACAAAGTTATAATGAATATTTTTTTTGTACCTGTAACACACAAGATCCTCATTATGTTCCCCCGTGTAGCGTGAGGGAGCCCAATAGAGCCATTAACCTAACCTAACCAATAGAGCCATTAACCTAACCTAACCAGTGGAGGCATTAACCTAAAGTAACCTAACGTAACGTAAATTAACGTTACCCTAACCTACACACACTCCAACACACACTCCAACATACACCTACACACACCTACACACACCCACACACACCTACACACACCTACACACACCCACACACAGTCCTTGCATGTGGGTGTAGTTGTGTGTCAGAGCTGCCTCCACTCCTCTGGGCCATCATTCCTTCACATACTCAGTAATACCGTCATTACCTGTGTGTTAATTAGCTATCCTCGCCAGAAGTCACCTGTCACCCATGCTGATAGTCCCTCATCCACACACGCATCTTTTCTATCATTCATCCACACAATCATCCACCCATTCATCCACATAATCATCCATGCAATCACTTATCTAGTCATCCACAGAATTACTTACCCACACAATCACTCATCCAATCATCCTTCCACACAATCACTCATCCAATCATCCTTCCACACAATCACTCATCCAATCATCCTTCCACACAATCACTCATCCAATCATCCTTCCACACAATCACTCATCCAATCATCCTTCCACACAATCACTCATCCAGTCATCCTTCCACACAATCACTCATCCAATCATCCTTCCACACAATCACTCATCCAATCATCCTTCCACACAATCACTCATCCAATCATCCTTCCACACAATCACTCATCCAATCATCCTTCCACACAATCATCCACAAGGGGCCACAACCACACGCCGTCGTCACCTGTCATAACCAAACACCGGCTTCAGCATGTGTGTGTTGTTGAGGTCCAGCTGTCACCTGTCTTACAACACTGTGTGGGTGATGGAGGAGGAGAGGAGGAAGAGGAGGAGGGGGAGGAGAGGAGGAGGAGGAGGAAGAGAGGAGGAGGGGGAGAAAGATAAGAAGAAAGAAGAAAAAAACCGCAAATGTGCTGGAGAGAGAGAGAGAGAGAGAGAGAGAGAGAGAGAGAGAGAGAGAGAGAGAGAGAGAGAGAGAGAGAGAGAGAGAGAGAGAGAGAGGCCACTGTACCATAGGATCTCTTCTCTAACTCCAGGAGACGGAGAGAGGGGGAGAGAGAGGGGAGGGGGAGGGGCAGGGGGAGGGGCGAGGGGAGGGGAGGGGCAGGGGGAGGGGCAGGGGGAGGGGTAGGAAGATCGTTACAACACTCTGACTTCTCTTCCTCCTCCTTCGTTAAGTCACACACCTCCACGTCATCCCCTTCAGCACACAGTAATTATGTCCTTGGGTTAGTTGGCAGGATTCTATAACACCGAGGGCGTCCTTGTGTCCGTGGCGTCCTTAGAATATCCTTCAATTTTACGTTATATATCCTAAAGGAGTGGAAGGACTTTTTGTAATGTCCTTAGGTTAATTGGAAGGATTTTATGACATCGCATGGGAGGGGAAGGAGGGGGAGAGGGGGGGATGGGGGGAGAGAGGAAGGGGAAGGGGAGGCAGGGGGGGAGAGGAAGTGGTAAGAGGAGAGGGGGGAGAGAGAGGGGAATAGGAGGGGTGGAAGGGGACGTAGGGGGAGAGGAAGGGGAAGGGGAGGCAGGGGGGAGAGGGAGTGGGAAAGAAGGAGTGGGAGGGAGGGGGGAGGGGGGAGAGGGGAGAGTGGGAGGGGCCTTATCTCTCATCGGATTTCTATAATGAAAACCAATTAGGTAAACATTTGCTGTATGAGGCTCTGACATTACCAACACACAACACCAGATCCCTCAGTGTGCGGTGGCCGGGTGGATACAACGCTCACTTCCTATCCTGATGGTAACTGGTTCGATCCCAACTGAGTGCCTTTGAGTGTAGTACCGGCCACGCTGCCTCCTTGTGAGTGCCAAAGGGTTTAATGTACAATGTGGTTAGGTTAGGTTAGGAGGATGTTGACTTTTGGTGGTAGTAGTATGAGCGCGCACACACACGCACGCACGCACGCACACACACACACACACACACGCACACACACACACACACACACTATTCTAGGAAGCAGTATACAGTTGGAATTCGCTTCAAATCTTCATCTCTCGAGTCAGGTTTTAATTAACGCTCAGAGCCGAGATTTCAACGACGAATTTCAAGCTGAACCAAGAGTCAAATTTCCACAACGAGACGAGAGTGATGACCCCGAGGAGGAGGAGGAGGAGGTCTTCTTGCCTCTAGTTCCTCAGCTGATGAAAATGTGGATCGAGTTTGAGAGGTAATAGTTATAAGGAATTAGTGGGTTGAGTAATTAGGCTTATACTGACCCCACCTGCCCTCTCTCCCTCCCTCTCTCACTTAACCCACTCCTCCTCCCCCCTCCCTCTCTCCTTCACTGACCCCTGCCATCACTTATCCTCCCCTCCTCTCTCACTCCCTCACCCCTCCCTGTCTCTCTTAGCAACCCAATGACTCTCTCTCTCTCTCTCTCTCTCTCTCTCTCTCTCTCTCTCTCTCTCTCTCTCTCTCGTCACGACGCGTGTAATTGGTAAACGAGAAACATAAAGAAAACGATAAAAAGTAAAAGAAAGAAAAAAGGAACTTCGACTTTCCATTGAGAGACTTCCGAAACTATCTCCCTTTCCTCATCCCCAAATTAAGGGAGAAAGAAAAAAAAAAGGAGAGTATTTAGCGTCCGAGCCTTTGAGAATACTGAGCCCTTGAGAATACTGGGCCCTTGAGAATACTGAGCCCTTGAGAATACTGAGCCCTTGAGAATACTGTACCTGTGCCTTTGAGAATACTGTCACCCGGTAATATCCCTGGATTGTGTGTAATGCGTCTCTCAGTATAATGGCAGAACGTCTTGGAGCGAGCAGCCGTCTCCTCAGTACTTAAAGGGTTATAATCCTACCATTAATTTCAGTCAGATAATTGGTGGGCCGTCAGGTGAAAAGGAACGAGGATGAGGAGGAAGAGGAAGAGGTGGAAGAGGAGGAGGAGGTGGAAGAGGAGGAGGAGGAGGAGGAGGAGGAGGAGGAGGAGGAGGTGGAAGAGGAGGAGGAGGAGGTGGAAGAGGAGGAGGAAGAGGAGGAGGTGGAAGAGGAGGAGGAGGAGGAGGAGGAGGTGGAAGAGGAGGAGGAGGAGGTGGAAGAGGAGGAGGAAGAGGAGGAGGTGGAAGAGGAGGAGGAGGAGGAGGAGGAGGTGGAAGAGGAGGAGGAGGAGGTGGAAGAGGAAGAGGAGGAGGTGGAAGAGGAGGAGGAGGAAGATGAATGAATTTACAAGGAGAAATTAATTTAGCTATTACTGTTGCATTGTGGTTGAGTCAGGCGATGGTCTTTTGTTTTTGTTGACATGTGTGTTTACATCCGGGAATTCTCTGCCTTGAGGGGAAGAATTTCTGTTTTAGTGCGAGTCATTTAGTTATATTTGGGGTTTTTTAATGTTGTGGGTTCCTGGCGATATTTTTAGGGCATAGGAGAGGTAAAATGTTTGAAGAAAATAATAGAGACAACAGTGTGAGGACCGGGGGAAGGGAGACGGTGGGGGAAGGGGAGGGAGGGGGAAGGAAGGGGAGGGAGAAGGGGAGGGAGGGGGAAGGGGAGGAAGAAGGGCCGGACGAAGGGGGGGGAGTGGAGGAGGGGAGGAACAGGATGCCTCGCTGGTTCATTTACGTCAAAAGAATTCTCAAATTGTCACTGAAGTATGTCAGCACCTGCCTGACGAAGGCCATTAAGAACTCATGACTGTTTTACCCTTACTCAGACATTATATGAAATACACGTACTAAAAATAAGTCATTATTTACCGTATTTTTTACCTCCATTGACTCAAACACAAACAAAAATATTTAAAGTTTATTTAAAAAAAATCATAAAAAAGTAGACCAATAACAACAACTATATATGTAAGTGTTAGAGGGTGTTAGGAGGTGTTAGAGGGTGTTAGGAGGTGTTAGGGGTTGTTAGGAGGTGTTAGAGGGTGTTAGGAGGTGTTAGAGGGTGTTAGGAGGTGTTAGAGGGTGTTAGGAGGTGTTAGAGGGTGTTAGGAGGTGTTAGGGGTGTTAGAGGGTGTTAGGAGGTGTTAGAGGGTATTAGGAGGTGTTAGAGGGTGTTAGGAGGTGCTAGAGGGTGTTAGGAGGTGTTAGAGGGTGTTAGTAAGTGTTAGGAGGTGTTAGGGGGTGTTAGAGGGTGTTAGGAGGTGTTAGTAAGTGTTAGGGGTTGTTAGGTGTTAGGAGGTGTTAGAGGGTGTTAGAGGGTATTAGGAGGTGTTAGGAGGTGTTAGTAAGTGTTAGGGGGTGTTAGGAGGTGCTAGGAGGTGTTAGAGGGTGTTAGAGGGTGTTAGGAGGTGTTAGAGGGTGTTAGGAGGTGTTAGAGGGTGTTAGTAAGTGTTAGGAGGTGTTAGAGGGTGTTAGAGGGTGTTAGAGGGTGTTAGGATGTGTTAGAGGGTGTTAGTAAGTGTTAGGAGGTGTTAGGAGGTGTTAGAGGGTGTTAGTAAGTGTTAGGAGGTGTTAGAGGGTGTTAGTAAGTGTTAGTAGGTGTTAGCGAGTGTTAACAGGTGTTAGAGGGTGTTAGGAGGTGTCAGCGAGTGTTAACAGGTGTTAACGAGCGTTAACAGGTGTCAGCGAGTGTTAACAGGTGTTAGCGAGTGTTAACAGGTGTCAGCGAATGTTAACAGGTGTTAGCGAGTGTTAATAGGCGTCAGCGAGTGTTAACAGGTGTTAGCGAGTGTTAACAGGTGTCAGCGAGTATTAACAGGTGTTAGCGAGTGTTAACAGGTGTCAGCGAGTGTTAACAGGTGTTAGCGAGTGTTAACAGGTGTCAGCGAGTATTAACAGGTGTTAGCGAGTGTTAACAGGTGTCAGCGAGTGTAAAAAACGAAACAAAACATTAAAATAAAAATAAAAACACCCAAACAAACCCATACATCCAATAAATAAACCGTAAAGGACGAGGACGAGGAGAGAAGCAGAGGTGTTGGTCGGAGTGATAACATATCATTGTACCAGGACGAGGAGAGAAGCAGAGGTGTTGGTCGGAGTGATAACATATCATTGTACCAGGACGAGGAGAGAAGCAGAGGTGTTGGTCGGAGTGATAACATATCATTGTACCAGGACGAGGAGAGAAGCAGAGGTGTTGGTCGGAGTGATAACATATCATTGTACCAGGACGAGGAGAGAAGCAGAGGTGTTGGTCGGAGTGATAACATATCATTGTACCAGGACGAGGAGAGAAGCAGAGGTGTTGGTCGGAGTGATAACATATCATTGTACCAGGACGAGGAGAGAAGCAGAGGTGTTGGTCGGAGTGATAACATATCATTGTACCAGGACGAGGAGAGAAGCAGAGGTGTTGGTCGGAGTGATAACATATCATTGTACCAGGACGAGGAGAGAAGCAGAGGTGTTGGTCGGAGTGATAACATATCATTGTACCAGGACGAGGAGAGAAGCAGAGGTGTTGGTCGGAGTGATAACATATCATTGTACCAGGACGAGGAGAGAAGCAGAGGTGTTGGTCGGAGTGATAACATATCATTGTACCAGGACGAGGAGAGAAGCAGAGGTGTTGGTCGGAGTGATAACATATCATTGTACCAGGACGAGGAGAGAAGCAGAGGTGTTGGTCGGAGTGATAACATATCATTGTACCAGGACGAGGAGAGAAGCAGAGGTGTTGGTCGGAGTGATAACATATCATTGTACCAGGACGAGGAGAGAAGCAGAGGTGTTGGTCGGAGTGATAACATATCATTGTACCAGGACGAGGAGAGAAGCAGAGGTGTTGGTCGGAGTGATAACATATCATTGTACCAGGACGAGGAGAGAAGCAGAGGTGTTGGTCGGAGTGATAACATATCATTGTACCAGGACGAGGAGAGAAGCAGAGGTGTTGGTCGGAGTGATAACATATCATTTGTCGACAATTTATTGTCTTCACACACAAAAGAAAATCACAAGTTTGGAGCGGTCGAGGAGGGACTTAAGAATTTATATATTACTAATAATTCTGACTTGAGAGTGACATGGAATCTGGAAGATGGATTTCATTGTATTATCTCGTCGGGTCGGGTCGGGTCGGGTCGAGAATACATGAATGTGTTGATATATTTAGTTCAGCATAATAATAATAATAATAATAATAATAATAATAATAATAATAGAAAAGAAGAAGAAATCAAATGAGGACTACAGTGTTGCCAAACCATCCCCCTCCCGTCCCCTCCCTTCTACCCCCCCTCCTGTCCCCTCCCTTCTACCCCCCTCCTCCCCTCCCTTCTTTCCCTCTCCCCTCCCTTCCCCTTTACCCTCCCCTCTCCCCTCACCTCCCTGCAGTGCTGCCAACCATCATGTGTTACGTAAGAGCAGGGATGCCTTTCATACTGGGGTGAGGAGGAGGAGGAAGAGGAAGAGGAAGGAGGAAGAGGAGAAGGAGGAGGAAGAGGGAGGAGGAGGAAGGAAGAAGAAACACAGGTATAAACTTTCAACAGGTATTTACATAACACTTGAGAATATTCTGACCATCTCACTGTGCTCAGACAACCTTGATCCTTACCAGAGAAGAGGAGGAGGAGGAGGAGGAGGAGGAGGAGGAGGAGGAGGAGGAGGAGGAGGAGGAGGAGGAGAGAGAGAGGTAGGAGGTAGGAGAGAGAGGTAGGAGGTAGGAGAGAGAGGTAGGAGAGAGAGGTAGGAGGTAGGAGAGAGAGGTAGGAGGTAGGAGAGAGAGGTAGGAGAGAGAGGTAGAGGTAGGAGAGAGAGGTAGGGGGGGGGGAGGCCAAATTGTTGAGAATTGTCCCGGCAACTATCTGGTCAGGACGAACCCAAGAAACTATTTCATTTCCCTTTGACTGGCGTCCTATACTAGGCCCTGGGGGAGCTCTCTCTCTCTCTCTCTCTCTCTCTCTCTCTCTCTCTCTCTCTCTCTCTCTCTCTCTCCCTAACCACCAAGACTTTACTCCTCATGTTAACATGTTAATAACTTCTCTACATTAACCTACCATCTGAGAAGGACCTTGTTAGCCCCGCCATCACAGTCACTAATTAGTTAAAAGTTTGTTAATTTTCATCACCCAGAGACTGTGTGTGTGTGAGGATGAAAAAATGTTAAATATCTGCAGTTAACTTTCCTCCTTGTCGCCTATATTAACATTGTTGGCGCTTCGGTCTTCTTCACCATAATAACTACGAGAGATTGAGTTAATTAGTATGGTGGTGGTCTCTCTCTCTCTCTCTCTCTCTCTCTCTCTCTCTCTCTCTCAAGCGGTTCAATTATTTCTTCTTACACCAATAAACTATTTCACTGTTTAACGAAGATCACGACAAACGTTAAGCATGAACTAACGAAAAAAAAAACTTAAAATTTTAACAAAGAGACACTCAACAACACACACTTCAACAACACACTCAACACACTCTTACTTCCTCCTCCTTATGTAACACTCACCGTCACAACACTACCATAACTAAAGTCTGTTACCAGCGCCCGTCCTCGCCAGCCTGTTACCAGCCGCGCCCACCAGCCAATAGTGATGCTTCCCATCTGCATACAGTACAGTACATAACACTGCCCTCCCCCCTCACGCTGATCTTTGGTAAATAATGACGAATTGGATTACCTGATGACTCACCTCCCCAGCTTATATTTACCTGAACATTCATCCCCCAGCTTATTTTTACCAGCAGATTCATCCCCCAGCTTATTTTACCTAAATATTAAACACCGTAACGCTACTTGGGGGGGGGGGGGTTAGGTTAGGTTAGGTTCATACGTGGAGTACCTGTGATAGGTGAGATTGATGCCCCCTTTACCTGTACCCACTGGCCTAACCTGTACCAATTGGCCTCACCTGACCTATTGGCCTCACCTGTACCTATTGGCCTCACCTGAACCTATTGGCGTGGTCACCTGTACCTATTGGCGTGGTCACCTGTACCGTGAGTTAGATATTCTAGTCAGGTAGAAGATACATCACCTTTACAGACAGTCCAATTTGTCTCTGTCTTCCCCAGGTGTCTCGTGGGGGTGTGGGTGACACTCTTCACTTTTATATTAGACGATTCCGATCACACCTCTCTCTCTCTCTCTCTCTCTCTCTCTCTCTCTCTCTCTCTCACTCAACCTATTTCATCTTAAAAGAGTAACTACCTTAATATTAACCACACACACACACACACACACACACACACACACACACACACACACACACACGTACGTTTGACTCAAGGGAATGATCACCCTAAAACAGCCAGCCGCCTCACCAACAACGCTCACCTCCCAAGATCGATTCCTGACACCTAACCCAACCCAACCCATCCTAACCTAACCTAACCTGACGTAACCTAACGTGACCTAACGATATCATAAGGTCACTTCAGTGTATGTTAGTGAGGGGTAATGACCTGCTCTCCACCCATCACACACCAGAACGATAAGTCTCCCTCAAAAACAGAAGCCGTCGAGAGTCAGTAAAAAATTTTTGGGAGCGGAAGAGTGACGAAACAAACCCGAGGATGATATATTGAACAGTGTCTTCCCAAGCCACCCTTTGACTAGTTCCTGCTCCTGACCCACCTCCTGACTCCTAACCCACCTCCTGACTCCTAACCCATCTCCTGACTCCTAACCCACCTCCCGACTCCTAACCCACCTCCTGACCATCCTAGCTCTTGCCACCCACCACCCATCCCCTCACCACAACGCCCCCATCTCCTCGCCCACCACCTAATGTAGTTAATGTGTTCCTCCTGGTTATTATATATACAAGGCCAGTCAAGTAGCACAACACACAGCCAGTCAAGTAACACTAGTAACACAACACACTGGAGGTAAAGTAACACCATGAACACACCACCACGTAACACAACAAGGTAACAGCCAGATATGGAACAGTAACTGGTGTTGTACAGTTGCGTTGCATAAAGTTCTGTTGTAGGAATTCCCCTCCTTCTCTCTCCTCTCCTTCTCTCTCCCCTCCTTCCAGACGCCATCATCTCTCCCCTCCTCCTCCTCACCTCCTATCTTCATCACTGTAAGTAACTATCACCCCTCTCCCCCCTCCCTATCTTCCCCTCATCTTCCTCATCTTCCTCCTCTTCCTAATACCCAAGTTACCTCCTCCTCGCCGCCTCCTACCTCTCTTCCTCCTCCTCCTACCAACTCATCAGCTAAGTTGAGGGAGGAAGACAGCAAGAGAAGGATTATCATCTAGACAATGGTGGTGTGGGAGGAGGAATATGTCACTCACACACACACACACACACACACACACACACACACACACACACTAAAATAATATTGTTCTGATCTAAAATGCCAACAGCCATAATACGTAAGTCATAAATGTATCAGCCATAAGACAAATGTATCTGATGAATTTATGAGGAGCCATAATGTTCAGGAGCCAAATTTATTTACTGCAGGATCAAGTTAACAAGACCTGAAGCTTCTGTTACGGGGTGGCCCACTTATTGCCCTCCTCCTCCTCTTCCTCTTCTTTATTTCCTCCACTACCTCCTCTTCCTCTCTTCCTCCACTTCCTCTCGTCACCCTCCTCCTCTTCCATTCACCCTCTTCCTCTCACCCCCTCCTCTTCCATTCACCCTCTTCTTCTCACCCTCCTCCTCTTCCATTCACCCTCCCTTAACATAACAAGAGTTTACCGAGGGCTAAAATGTATGAGCGTTAAGGAGGCAGTTTTGTTTAGCGGTTTTATTTTGGCGGTAAACTCCTCACCTAGTTTGTTTTTGTTTGAGAGGAGGGAGGGAGGGAGGGAGGTTTGGCAAGGAGATAGGAATAGAGAGAGAAAGCGAGAAAGAGAGAGAGAGAGAAAGAGAGAGAGAGAGTGTAGCAGAAGATGATGTAGGGCCCAGCTATATACAGTAGTGTTAAGTCATAAAACAATTAAGGGAGTGAGTTAAGAGCTTCTGAACATTCTTACTCTGAAGCCATGATGATAAACTGCACCTCGTGTTGGTTCTTTCATTCCATTTAACATTGTATATAGGAGAGCTTAATGCCCAGTCTGCCCAGTAATATTGTTTATCTTGGTCATCTCTCGTTGATTCGTTTATAACATGGCGTCTCTTCCCTCGGTCAAGGCTTTATAAACATGGCGTCTCTCCCTCGGTCAAGGCTTTATGAACATGGCGTCTCTCCCTCGGTCAAGGCTTTATAAACATGGCGTCTCTCCCTCGGTCAAGGCTTTATAAACATGGCGTCTCTCCCTCGGTCAAGGCTTTATGAACATGGCGTCTCTCCCTCGGTCAAGGCTTTATAAACATGGCGTCTCTCCCTCGGTCAAGGCTTTATAAACATGGCGTCTCTCCCTCGGTCAAGGCTTTATAAACATGGCGTCTCTCCCTCGGTCAAGGCTTTATAAACATGGCGTCTCTTCCCTCGGTCAAGGCTTTATAAACATGGCGTCTCTCCCTCGGTCAAGGCTTTATAAACATGGCGTCTCTTCCCTCGGTCAAGGCTTTATAAACATGGCGTCTCTCCCTCGGTCAAGGCTTTATGAACATGGCGTCT
>CAUDMG010002352.1:442500-500000 GCA_958450375.1 Homarus gammarus | reverse complement strand
GGTGTTGGTGTTGGTGGGGATGGTGGTAGTGGTGTTGGTGGTAGTGGTGGTGGTGGTGGTGGTGGTGTTGGTGGTGGTGGTGTTGGTGGTGGTGGGGTTGGTGGTAGTGGTGTTGGTGGTGATGGTGGTGGTGGTGGTGATGGTGGTGGTGGTGGTGTTGGTGTTGGTGGGGTTGGTGGTAGTGGTGTTGGTGGTAGTGGTGTTGGTGGTAGTGGTGTTAGTGGTGGTGATGTTGGTGGTGTTGGTGGTTGGTGGTAGTGGTGTTGATAGCGGTTGTAGTGATGGCAGTGGTGGTTGTAATTGTTGTGGTGCTGGTTGGTGGTAGTGGTGTAAGTGATTGTGGTAGTGGTAGTAGTGGTGTTGCTGCCAGATGCACGATTCGTCTTAAAACATAAAAGGAAAATTTGGGCGGGAGGAATTCTTAATCTTTGAAATAACTTAACCAAGTAAATCTGATTATGTGAAGAAATTTGCCGTACCCAGAGTTCTTGTATTGATTCCTAGGGGGAGGAGGGAAGCCAGAGAGGGGAAGGGGGAGCCAGAGAGGGGGTGGGGGAGCCAGGGAGGGGGTGGAGGGGAGCCGAGAGGGGGGGGGGGGAGAAGCAGAAGAGGGAATTTAGCCTGGAGGTGTCGGTGTGGGGTGGGCCGGTGGGTGTGAATTCCGTGACAGCAGGTAGACGAAGCTGTATAACAAGGTCGTTAGTACAGATCAAGATAAGCAAAGAAATTAAGAGGATAAATTGGATATAATTCTGTTTGTTTCCGGCGCCTGACTGTGAGTTGTTGATGAAGCAGTCGAGCAAATACGAGTATCAAGTGTTTGTTTACCTTCGACAATCAAGAACTTAAATGTTTAGGCAGTGGCCATTAAACCAATATTAGCGACAGAAAGAAAAGAACTGTGGTGGATGACTCGCTTCTAACCAACTAAAACCCCACAAACTGACTCTCTCGGGGTGTGTGAGTGGACCTTCGCGCCCTACAAGGAACACCAACACCACTCCCCAAGCTAACAACAACAAGAGTGCCGCCACCATCATCACTACAAGGTATAAACCCAACATGTCACTAGGATAAAAAAAAAATGAATGGAGGTGGACCCAACACGCTACCCTGTGGTACACCTCACATGGGTCTTGATCCTGTGTTAAGTTTTTTAATGACTTCACCAGTTCTTTGACACACACGTTTATAGTTTACTTCTTAGTTCATTAACGTGATCTACTTCAGCTGACAGCTTCATGAGAGCTCCTCCACTAGACAACAGACCGCGGATGATTGGGTTGTGAGCGTCATGGAGTCATTGCCAGAAAGACTTACGTGCCAGTATGTTCATATTACACACAAACACACACACACACACACACACACACGTCTCTAAGTGTCTCTCGAGAACTCCTCCTCACACTCACACGAGTTCACTTATTTTATTCACTCCTTCACTGTTACATCTACCTCCTGTCAACTACGCATGAGAAATAACCTGGACAATCTCTCTCTCTCTCTCTCTCTCTCTCTCTCTCTCTCTCTCTCTCTCTCTCTCTCTCTCTCTCGCCGCCATGAGAGAAGCCAAAAGTTTTCTAATTTTAAATCGTCGTGCAGGAAAATGGTTCTAGTGTGGAATTCCTGTATTGAAAATTTTTTGTTAGTTTGAATTTCACGGAGAAAAAATTCCACTGAAATATTCACATTGACACAAAATATAAGAGTAAAGCGGGTACAGATACGTCCCTGACCTGACCTGACCTGACCTGACCTGCCCTGACCCCTCACATTAAAGGTTTACCATTTTCTAGTAGCTAAATTAAGTACACCCGAAAACACTGATGACCTATAAGTGGAGAATATAAGTAACACACTGGTTTACTTACAAGATATTGCTACAGTACTTAATAAGATATAAGTAAAGTTACCGGACAGTATGCGTTAATAGTGTCTGGAGAGGTTAGGACAGACAGACAGAACAAGTGTTATACCCTCCCTCACAACAGCGGCGAAGCATAACAAACATTACGGCAGAATCATTATACATTAAAAAAAATACTTGAAAATATTTATAAAGAAAAATTGACAAGTTTAAAATCATTATAAAGGAAAATAAGAAGAAAATATATTATAGAATAATCTGAGAGAGAGAGAGAGAGAGAGAGAGAGAGAGAGAGAGAGAGAGAGAGAGAGAGAGAGAGAGAGAGAGAGAGAGAAACTACCCAGAATAAACACAAAACATTAATTATCCGTCACTATGTTTATAACACACACACACACACACACACACACACACACACACACACACACACACCATTATTTTTTGGTTATATCTTCATTTTGGTGTTATGGCTGACACTTGCTGACACTGTCCATCAACTGTTGTGTTGTCGTGTCAGCCAGGCAGAATATTACCCCAGGGAGCAGGTTATGTGTTCACCCGTCACGCCACACCTGACGTGGTCCTGTCCTCTCCCCCACACCTGACGTGGTCCTGTCCTCTCCCCCACACCTGACGTGGTCCTGCCCTCTCCCCCACACCTGACGTGGTCCTGTCCTCTCCCCCACACCTGACGTGGTCCTGCCCTCTCCCCCACACCTGACGTGGTCCTGTCCTCTCCCCCACACCTGACGTGGTCCTGTCCTCTCCCCCACACCTGACGTGGTCCTGTCCTCTCCCCCACACCTGACGTGGTCCTGTCCTCTCCCCCACACCTGACGTGGTCCTGCCCTCTCCCCCACACCTGACGTGGTCCTGTCCTCTCCCCCACACCTGACGTGGTCCTGTCCTCTCCCCCACACCTGACGTGGTCCTGCCCTCTCCCCCACACCTGACGTGGTCCTGTCCTCTCCCCCACACCTGACGTGGTCCTGTCCTCTCCCCCACACTTCTATGTTTACCTTTTACCAGCCCAGTCAGGTGTATCAACTGACTGACTCTTCGTTAACTGACTGACTCTTCGTTAACTGACTGACTCTTCGTTAACTGACCGACTCTTCGTTAACTGACCGACTCTTCGTTAACTGACTGACTCTTCGTTAACTGGCCGACTCTTCGTTAACTGACTGACTCCCCGTTAACTGACTGACTCTTCGTTAACTGGCCGACTCTTCGTTAACTGACTGACTCCCCGTTAACTGACTGACTCTTCGTTAACTGACTGACTCTTCGCTAACTGACTGACTCTTCGTTAACTGACTGACTCTTCGTTAACTGACTGACTCTTCGTTAACTGACCGACTCTTCGTTAACTGGCCGACTCTTCGTTAACTGACTGACTCCCCGTTAAGTGACTGACTCCCCGTTAAGTGACTGACTCTCTGTTAACTTCATATAATGTATTAAACGTAGTCCTGTACGGGTTATAGTTATTGGCTCGTAGTGTCGAAATACTCAAGTGTTTACCTACGAGTCATACTCTGTCTTAAAGCCCAAAGACGTTCATTAACTCGTATGAAAACTTAGATTAACTCGGAAAAACTCGTAAGGAAAAAAACCCCTTATGTAAGGAAAAACTCGTATGGAAGGAAAAAACTCGCATGGAAAAAAACTCGTATGAGGAAAAAACTCGCATGTAAGGAAAAAACTCGCATGGAAAAAAACTCGCATGGAAAAAAACTCGTATGTAAGGAAAAAACTCGCATGGAAACAATCAACTCCAAAAAAACAAAATATTCACTTGACTTTTATTCGAACCAAGTGAGACGAAAATAATAGCAACACAACACTTTTATTTGGAATTATCTTCAATTTAAGATTCAAGAAAAATATTGCATGAATCCACACATATCCACACTCATCCTATTCTATATACCCCGCCTCATCCACCTGGTTTTACCTCTCAGTACCTACACATCCACTCTACACCCAAACCCACACACCCCCATCCAGGCTCTCACATAGCATCACCCACACCCGAGACGCAGAGAGAGGAACTGAAAGCCAGTGCATATAATTGTCATGTTCACTAATTCACCTGATACCTTCTAAAGCCCTTGACACAATCATCACCTACACACAAACACACACATTCCCCCACATACACACTCTCACACCCAAACACACACACACACACACTCTCACACGCACCTCACGCACATACACACACACCCTCAGTAAACTCTGCCGGGACACAGCCAGATCCTCGACCATCAGCAGCGGTGTGTGTGTGTCCTTCGTTCAGCCTTAAGAGAAGCATGACCCAGTACTGTGTAGTGTATTACAGTAACCAACGCGGCACACCAATCAATACTCTCCCTCCCTCCCCCACCAACACACACTACACATGCCCACACACACCCCCCCACACATACCTGCATATTACTCTTTCCTGCACTACACTTCACCCATATTATTTCTGGTTATAAAGACACGCGGTTTAGGGTCATTTAAGGCCAGAATAACTTTACTGGAGTAGTTAACGAGAATGGAAGGAGTAGTCTGGTTGGTGTGTAGTCATGATGATTGGTGTGTAGTCATGAGAAGGCTTGAAGATGGTAGATGGTCATGAAAACCTGTACTAGGATATGTGTTTCATGATGAGCGTGTACTAGGATGGTTTAAGGTCATGAGAACGTACAGTGTGGATGGTTAGTAATAATGAGGTAGTGTATAGGATGGTGTGTGGGTCATGGGGGTGGTTAGAGGTCAGCAGAGTATACATAGGGATGGTTAGCGGTCACGGGAGTATACATGATGCTAATTAACTCAGACTTTAGGCCTGAACGAACACAAGGTTCGGCAAAATATATAAATACCAAAAATAACCAAAAAAATATCAAAACAGCTCCAGACAGACAGCCAAGAACGATGTGAGGTCAGAGAGGGAGACAGCTTCACTCTCCCGGTGCCTTCTACAACACCAATAAAGGGACCAGTTGATGTGGAAACTTGGTAGGGAAGGGAGAGTAACGTTAAGACCACCATGAACCCAACGAGTTCTGTCTCTCTTGTGTATGACGGTGGTTTAACCCTTTGAAGATGGTGGTTTAACCCTTTGAAGATCGTGGTTTAACCCTTTGAGGGGCTAAATCATCGCCACCCAAAGGGTTAAATCGTAGTCCTCAAAGGGTTAAACCATCATCAAAGGGTTAAATCATAATCATCAGAGGGTTAAACCATCGTCCTCAAAAAATTAAACCTAATTTTCATAAAACTAAAACCATCTTACACCTGCTATCATAAACAAGAAGCAGCAGTCGTTCTCATGACACCCAGCAGAAACTTTCACCTAATTTGCATGACAAAAAGCAATCTTATATTACGTTACGATTATGTTTTCACGACTCGTCAATACTGAGCCACACACACACACGCGCGCGCGACTGTAAATCACACTGGAGATACAAAAGACTGATCTTAACCCTTTCAATCCTCAAAGAGTTGAACCATCGTCCTCAAAGGGTTGAACCATCGTCCTCAAAGGTTTAAACCATCGTCCTCAAAGGTTTAAACCATCGCCCTCAAAGGTTTAAACCATCGTCCTCAAAGGTTTAAACCATCGTCCTCAAAGGGTTAAACCATCGTCCTCAAAGGGTTGAACCATCGTCCTCAAAGGTTTAAACCATCGTCCTCAAAGGGTTAAACCATCGTCCTCAAAGGTTTAAACCATCGCCCTCAAAGGTTTAAACCATCGTCCTCAAAGGGTTAAACCATCGTCCTCAAAGGTTTAAACCATCGCCCTCAAAGGTTTAAACCATCGTCCTCAAAGGTTTAAACCATCGCCCTCAAAGGTTTAAACCATTGTCCTCAAAGGGTTAAACCATCGTCCTCAAAGGGTTAAACCATCGTCCTCAAAGGTTTAAACCATCGCCCTCAAAGGTTTAAACCATCGCCCTCAAAGGGTTGAACCATCGTCCTCAAAGGGTTAAACCATCGTCCTCAAAGGTTTAAACCATCGTCCTCAAAGGTTTAAACCATCGCCCTCAAAGGTTTAAACCATCGCCCTCAAAGGTTTAAACCATCGCCCTCAAAGGGTTAAACCATCGTCCTCAAAGGGTTAAACCATCGTCCTCAAAGGTTTAAACCAATGTCCTCAAAGGGTTAAACCATCGTCCTCAAAGGTTTAAACCATCGTCCTCAAAGGGTTAAACCATCGTCCTCAAAGGTTTAAACCAACGTCCTCAAAGGTTTAAACCATCGTTCTCAAAGGGTTAAACCATCGTCCTCAAAGGGTTAAACCATCGTCCTCAAAGGTTTAATCTGGCTGGTTTATCTGTCACCTTAACGCTGGTCTCACCGACTCGTTTTCATTGTGTAGTTGACAACAAAGGCATAACACCACATCTCTCCCACACTGTCTGCCACACCAACACATCTCTCCCACACCAACACATCTCTCCCACACTGTCTGCCACACCAACACATCTCTCCCACACTGTCTGCCACACTAACACATCTCTCCCACACCAACACATCTCTCCAACACTGTCTGCCACACTAACACATCTCTCCCACACTGTCTGCCACACTAACACATCTCTCCCACACCAACACATCTCTCCAACACTGTCTGCCACACTAACACATCTCTCCCACACTGTCTGCCACACTAACACATCTCTCCCACACCAACACATCTCTCCCACACTGTCTGCCACACTAACACATCTCTCCCACACCAACACATCTCTCCAACACTGTCTGCCACACCAACACATCTCTCCCACACTGTCTGCCACACTAACACATCTCTCCCACACCAACACATCTCTCCCACACTGTCTGCCACACTAACACATCTCTCCCACACCAACACATCTCTCCAACACTGTCTGCCACACTAACACATCTCTCCCACAGTGTCTGCCACACTAACACATCTCTCCCACACCAACACATCTCTCCAACACTGTCTGCCACACTAACACATCTCTCCCACACTGTCTGCCACACTAACACATCTCTCCCACACCAACACATCTCTCCAACACTGTCTGCCACACTAACACATCTCTCCCACACTGTCTGCCACACTAACACATCTCTCCCACACTGTCTGCCACACTAACACATCTCTCCCACACTGTCTGCCACACTAACACATCTCTCCCACACTGTCTGCCACACTAACACATCTCTCCCACACCAACACATCTCTCCAACACTGTCTGCCACACTAACACATCTCTCCCACACTGTCTGCCACACTAACACATCTCTCCCACACTGTCTGCCACACTAACACATCTCTCCCACACTGTCTGCCACACTAACACATCTCCCCCACACTGTCTGCCACACCCTCAACAAAACACCCAGACACTGTTGTATGTAACTTGGGTAAGAACATGTGTTAACTCTATCATTAACAAGTATTTCCATTACAAAGTTGTTGAATTTTTACCGAGAAGAACCAAGCGGTGTGAAGATTCTTGTCCCGTGTGAGAGAGAGACATTGTGTATTCTTTCTCAAGACTCAGGCAGGAGACAGAGTTGAGTTACCATTTGTCTACCAACACACACACACACACACACACCCACACACACACACACACACACACACACCTTTATTCTGCCTGACAAACTGTTAGTCATTCCCTCAGGTAAACTTAATTTACATATTGCTGCTACAGTTGTCAAGAGCATCTCACTCTGACTCATTCTAGGGGAGGAAATCAAGCAGAAGTGGACCTCGAACTGCTGCTTCTGCTGGGGGAATAACTCGACTATGATGGTAGGCTATTACACACACACACACACACACACACACACACACACACACAGTGACTACCAATGTTTGTTTACAGAGACAATTATAACTTGTATTGAAATCATATAAGTTATTCACCTGAAATGACATCAATTAACGAGCCTTCAAACAGTCAGTAAACTCAGTGACTGTGTATGTGTGTGTGTGTGTGTGTGTGTAATGGAGTATCAGACACCTTTCTACCTGGCATCTTTAAATAGTTCATTAGATGGAGGTTTCACATCTAACGGACTCTCGATATAACGGATTTTCCTTTCCATATATTCCGGTAAATAGTAGGTTTCACTATATATTGAACCGCCACACCTCAGCCACGCGGGAACACCAAGGACGTAGATTCGAATCCCGTGAAGGTCAGATCAGGTCAAGTCAAGTCAGGTTAGGTTAGGTTATAATACACAAGGACTGGGTGTATCTAATTAAACTCCATACCTGTCTCAGTAATGGGTTTAGACACACCTGTTGAGAGATTATCTGCATACCTTAGTGCTGGTGCGGGTTACGCCCATTAAACACACCTCAACACGCCCACGATAACACCTGTCTCCGTTTACCTGAGTGTAATTTGCCGCCCATTGGTTCTCTCGCGTGTGTACCTGGGTGGGGGTGGTTAGTGGTGATGGTGGTAGTGGTGGTGATTGGTGATGAGTGGTGGGAATGGTGGTGATGGTAATGGTGATGATAGTGGTGGTGATGATAGTGGTGATGGTGGCGATGATAGTGGTGATAGCGGTAGTGATGATGATGATGATGATGATGGTGGTGGTAGTGATGATGATGGTGATAGTAGTGATGATGATGGTGGTGGTAGTGGTGATGGTGGTGGTAGTGATGGTGGTGGTAGTGATGGTGGTGGTAGTGATGGTAGTGATGGTGGTGGTAGTGATGGTGGTGGTGGTGGTGGTGATGGTGGTGGTGGTGGTGGTGATGGTGGTGGTGGTAGTGATGGTGATGGTGGTGGTGGTAGTGATGGTGGTGGTAGTGATGGTGGTGGTAGTGATGGTGGTGGTAGTGATGGTGGTGGTAGTGATGGTGGTGATGGTGATGGTGGTAGTGATGGTGGTGGTAGTGATGGTGGTGGTAGTGATGGTGGTGGTAGTGATGGTGATGGTGGTGGTGGTAGTGGTGATATGAAACTTCCACCTGACGAAGTACTGTACGTAGAGATAAAAGTCCGTTCTATCGAGGGTCCGTTAAATGCAGAAACCCCACATTTAACGGACTATACATAGAGAAGTCCGTTATATAGAGGTTTCACTGTACTAAAGAACAACTCTCCTCCCCCCCCCCACCCCCCCCCCTCATTAACCTACAGTAAATACAGTTTTATACACCATAAACCATAAATACACACATTCTTCCTGCCTGTATCAGTAGTTTTAACAAATACACAATGTCTCTGTACTAATAAATATACATAAATAGTATACTTCATTATACGAACAATAGTGAAGTATACAGAGGCGGGACATACTTCTGGGGGTAATATTTTGGAAGGTTTAATGTTTTAATATTTGCCTAAACCAACAATATGCATTTAATAATATTTCTTTATACAGCAACAAATATTTCCCTACGATATATAACTTACGAAATATATATAAAAAAATACCCCTATATATTTCTTATTTTGTTAAGGTTTATAGATCGTGTGTTTACCAACTAACAAAACACAAATAAAGACTTCAGCTGTTGAGGTGCATTAATACTTTATAACAACGTGAATCATTACCTCACATTGCTTCACATTTTATAACAATATATTATTTCTTAAGACCAAATATAAAATCATAACATATTTATTGACGATAAAATATTCTGAAGACACGTGAAGAGCCGAGATGATTTAATAACGGTGTACTGATGTTACATGTTGACCTCTGATGATGATATTACAAGAGAAACAACTTCTCACAGACACATGAACAAGAGGGAGGTCAGGTCAAACGAAGTTACGGTCATGTTGTGGGTAAGGAGAGATGGAGGGGTCAGGGAGGGGGTCAGGGAGGGGTCAGGGAGTCAGGAAGCAGCGCCGCCCCCTCTCACCCTCTACTTATCCCATCTCCCCATTCCAATTACACTCGGCCTGAACCAGCCTCGACGGCGTCATAAATGGCCAACACAATTTCATCCTCGGGACTATTTTTGAAGCCTCTGAAATTGTCTGGTCAAGAGTTATGTTACGTCTCGGGTTAATGACCAAACTACAGGGGTTATTTTTGTGTTATTCCTTTCCTTGTGGTGGTGTAGGGGCGAGAGTCAGTATGTCTAGGGCCCTCACTGGTGTTAAAAAGTCAGAATACTTTGTTAAAAGTTATTATAACATTTTACTACTAAAGATAAATGTTGATTATGACGTAGAAAATATATTGTCGCTACTCAGCCAAACACGAGCGACGACTTGTGACGGTGAGGTGAGGTAAGGGGAGGTGCAGAGGGTGGAGGAGAGGCTGAGGCTGTGTTGGCGGGGTGGTTGTGAGGGCCAGTGATCTCTGCTGCCCTTAACACTATGCCCATCACTGCCCACCACCACTTACGCCAGTATTGCCCACCATTGCCCCTCAGTACCGCCCAGTTCCCCACACCGCATCACTACGAGGCGATGTCTCTGGTATTAACACTTGAACACTCTCGGCATCTCAGTGTTTCTCTAGGGTTTAACATAACATAATTCACTTCACAAAAGCTCGTCAGTTGGGTCCTCATGCACCCAGTCTTGCCCCTCCTCCCTCCCTCTCCCTAGCCGGGCGGCGAGGATGGGCTCTCCTCAAAACAAACCGCAGGTACCC
The DNA here is from genome assembly GCA_958450375.1 of Homarus gammarus. Classification (NCBI taxonomy): domain Eukaryota; kingdom Metazoa; phylum Arthropoda; class Malacostraca; order Decapoda; family Nephropidae; genus Homarus; species Homarus gammarus. The sequence goes on along the minus strand of CAUDMG010002352.1, from coordinate 489,514 downwards.
GCATCACTTGTCTCAAATACACTATTGGTTTCCAGTAACGGGCCCGAGAAAGACCTAACACTTGCCTAATTACTCCCAGAATTAAGCTCAGTCTACAGAGAGACCGACGAACACTTTTAATAATCAGCGAACTGGCGACACTGTCCTCCCGCCGACGTCGCTGGGGCTACTGATCTGTGTGGTGGGCGCGCCAACACTGGAATGCGAATGTTGGCAGCTACTGCACATGCGCGGCACTATCCAAAATTTATCGTGGATTCTCCTTGTTTCAGTCGTCTTCCACATCCCGCTGAGCCTGTCTCAACACCTCCCTCACAGGTCGACCACGAGCAGCTACAACACAATGGTGAAGCAACAGAGGGAAGACCTTTGTTGTTACTACGATTGATGATGACTAGTGTGGCGGCAACCTGGCCCAGGGTGTAGTCTGCAGAGATAACATTACTTCTATCTCTCTCTCTCTCTCTCGCTCCACCAGTCTCTCTCAACCAACACATCCTAATAATTCAAACTATTTTTTCCTATTCTTCCGGTGTCTTCATGAGAGCAGTCCTTAAGAATAAAAGCCCCCGTTGATATACGTATGAGAGAAATAAAATAATGAAATAAGGAGGAGTGGCACCTCTCTTACTCTTGCTCTTAGGTCAAAGAAAATGGAAATATTGGAGGCTGATATGAATGGTTCCACGACACACCAGAGAAAACGGTCCGGGATGTTTACCTTGTGAGGGGAAACTCCTGCAAACATGACGGGATCAAAATATACACAATGTAATCTTCTCTATGGCCTTTTCACATCTAAACTAATACCTTATACCTCTAACTAATCCTGACAGAATTAAGGTAACTCGCCAAATAATAGGTCCGGGTTAGCATGATACCCCATTAAAAGCACTAAAAACCTGTTACTAATATAATCATTCACTATTTTTACCGTTCAATATTTTTTCCACCTTGTAATTAGTTCAAGGGTTTTTCATCTTGATTGACTCTGAATTAATCTAAGGGCCACGGACCACAAGACAACCACACAGGCCACGGACCACAAGACAACCACACAGGCCACGGACCATAAGACAGCCAACACGGACAACGGACCATAAGGCAGCCAACACGGACAACGGACCATAAGACAGCCAACACGGACCACGGACCATAAGGCAGCCAACACGGACAACGGGCCATAAGACATAAGACAGTCAACACGGACAACGGATCATAAGACAGTCAACACGGACAACGGATCATAAGACAGTCAACACGGACCATAAAACAGTCAACACGGACCACGGACCATAAGACAGCCACGAGGACCAAGAACATGAATAATAGAAGTAATGTTTCTATCTATCTATCTACCTATCTGTCTGGAGCATAACAACACATTGGTCATATTATTACACAAGGTCAAAGGTCAAGGGTCAAAGGTCAAGCAAGTGCTCATTCAGCCTTATATGCGCCTCACCTAACCTCACTGATGGAAGGCTTCACGCGTGTATATTTGTTATTTTTCTTGTTAATTTTTTACAGCTAAATAAATCTACGGACTTGACTTATCACATTTCATTACAAAGTTTAAGTCATTTGTGTTTATTTTCAGGTGTTTTAAAAATTTTGTTACGGTCACAAATTTTTCAATATTTTCCACAATAACTAGTTCAGGGTCAGGTAGTTAAGAATATTACCTACTTTACCATCAATATCATCAAACTTATCTTTAAATTATAGTTTTTGTTTAGATTATAGATTATTTCCACCATATATATGTTAATTTTGATATAATTCGTAATGATAAAGAGCAATTACCATAAACTTATCCCATATATAACCCTGAACTGGATGCCAGGTTATAACAAGGTTGGGGTGACCATTTAGGCCCGTAGCTTCCTCCTCATAAAGTGTTCTAACCCTTGACACACTCCAAGGTCGAAGTCGAGGTCGGGGTCAAGGTATATCCGGACGTGTGTTGACATAATATAGCGTATAACGAGGCTCTGAAGGGTATATAAACACGCTTGTTACCGGATATGACATCATAATTCCCCTTCCGGTGCCTAAGTGATGATGTAACGTAGGACAAGTTAAGGGAGTGTGAAAGACATTGATGACGGTGTGAGATAATGAGAGAGACAGTGAGGGAGTTGAGAGACAGTAAGAGGATCCGATGAGAGACAGTGAGGGAGTTGAGAGACAGTAAGAGGATCTGATGAGAGACAGTGAGAGGATAGAATAAGGGGAGTTGAGACAGTGAGAGGATCAGGTTAGAGGAGGGGGACACGTGTGAGATAATGAAGGAGACAGTGAGAGGTCTACACAGGTCCACGTGGGGGATGGATGCTGAAGTGCTTGGCTGCTGCAGTGCGACAACAATAACTTGTTCATAGTAATACCAAGTGTCGTTATCAGGACGAAGAGGGGTGCAGGAAGAGGGGTGGTGCAGGAAGAGGGGTGCAGGAAGAGGGGTGGTGCAGGAAGAGGGGTGCAGGAAGAGGGGTGGTGCAGGAAGAGGGGTGCAGGAGGAGGTGGAGGAGGGGTGGTGCAGGAGGAGGAAGAGGGGTGGTGAAGGAAGAGGGGTGGTGAAGGAAGAGGGGTGGTGAAGGAAGAGGGGTGGTTCAAGAGGAGGAAGAGGGGTGGTTCAAGAGGAGGAAGAGGGGTGCAGGAGGAGGAGGAGGAGGAGGCATCGGTAACGGGGCAAGTGAGATAACAATAATCCCGAGTCTTTCCCTATCAACATGACCAGTGAATAAAAGCAGAAGCAGATGTAACACAAACCAAACCAGCAGTAGCAACAGTATCAGCAGTAGCAGCAGTAGCAGCACGGCAACAGTAGCAGCACGGCAACAGTAGCAGCACGGCAACAGTAGCAGCACGGCAACATGGTAAGTAAAGTAACAGTAAAATACCATAACACCTCCCATAACAACTGCCGAAGAAGCGTGAAGCAGTGGCAGAAGATGAAGCAGTGGCAGAAGATGCACCAACAGCAATAGTGGAGGCGACGGTGTGAGTGAGACTGGCGCCATCCACTACCATCATCCGGACGGCGAGAGGCTGAACCAACACTTCACTCACTGATAAGATTAAACCAATATATATCTCTATTATATCAACGAACAACAATAAACTCTCTCCTTCACATGATAATTCACGTCTTCAGCCGCTCACTAATGTTGATAATTCGAATAATTTTAATGACTTGGGTGAGCGATTATTTTGTTGACCTTTTTCAGAGTTGATTATTTTAGTAATATATAATAATCTAGGTGATCACTGTGTAATAATTTGAGATATAGAGAATAACCTTACCAAAACACAATTATTATTATCCCCCAGAGAGAGACTACTGGAGTGTATATATGTCTGGTGTCGGTCTGTCGGTTTGTGGCCACTTCTACCTCTTGTGATGGCGGGAAAGTGAATTTGATAATATCTCGCAATTAAATTTTCCTCAAAGAATATAATATAAGCTTCGTAAATATATAATTATAGTCCATAAATTATGTAACACACTTGAGTTAATAAACTAAATCAATTATATCTACAGTATATTATAATTAATTTAATGATCAACACGATACTCTCTCTTCAAACATAACAATAAGTTTTTTCTTCCTATCTCATTAATATCAATAAATCACAAAGTATTATAAACAAGGCTGACATTGTTTTTTTTTGTTTGTTTTTCAAGTAAATTTTATGGCATTCAATAATATGTCACAACAATAATACCCAGAACTTCTCGCCGCCCTCCCACACAACACCGGGATTAAGTCTACGGACCCGTCATGCCACGTTTCACTTACTCCCTCGACGCTATGTTCTTAGTGCATTCATTTCCTTCGCCTAGGTGTGTGGTGTGGTGTAGTGTTGTGTTATGGTGTGGTGTTATGGTGTGGTGTTATGATGTGGTGTGGTGTTGTGTTGTGGTGTGGTGTGGTGTTATGGTGTGGTGTTGTGGTGTGGTGTTATGGTGTGGTGTTATGGTGTGGTGTTATGGTGTGGTGTTATGATGTGGTGTGGTGTTGTGTTATGGTGTGGTGTGGTGTTAAGGTGTGGTGTGGTGTTATGGTGTGGTGTTATGATGTGGTGTGGTGTTATGGTGTGGTGTGGTGTTATGGTGTGGTGTTGTGTTATGGTGTGGTGTGGTATTAAGGTGTGATGTGGTGTTAAGGTGTGGTGTGGTGTTAAGGTGTGGTGTGGTGTGGTGTGTGTGTGTGTGTGCATAATAACAGGTCAGGTGTCATCATCATTGATGATCATATTGTTGAAAGTAAAATTTGAGAGCATCTGTTAATTTGGAGGGAGGGAGGGAGGGAGGGAGGGTGAGGACTTGGCCAGTATGGTTGGAGGGAGGGGCGGGGGAGGGAGGGGGGCGTCAGGAATTGGTCAGCTAGGCCGTAATAAAGGATAAGATAGGAGGAGCAGGGCTTGAAGGACTGGAGGGAGGGAAGGAGAGAGGGCAGGAGGGGGAAAGAGGAAGGGGAGGAGAGAGGGGGAGGGGAGAGGGGGGAGGGGAGGAGAGAGGGGGAGGGGAGAGGGGGGAGGGGAGAGGGGGGCAGGAGAGAGGGGGAGGGGAGAGGGGGAGGGCAGGCGAAAGGGGGAGGGCAGGATGAAGGGGAGGAGGGAAGGGAGGACTGGAGGGAGGGAAGGAGGGAGGGCAGGAGGTGAGGGAAGGAGGAAGGGTAGGAGGTGAGGGTAGGAGGTGAGGGCAGGAGGGAGGGCAGGAGAGAGAGGGAGGGCAGGAGGGACGGGAGGGGAGGGCAGGAGGGACGGGAGGGGAGGACTGGAGGGAGGGGGGAGGGGAGGGGAGGACTGGAGGGAGGGAAGGAAGGAGGGGAATGACTGGAGGGAAGAAAGGAGGAAGGGGTAAGGGACTGGAGGGAGGGCACCACACAGCTCGACTGGCCGGCGCCGCACACCACCGTCAGTGTCGCCGTCAGGTCGCCAAGTGTGTAGATAAAAATGTTGTTGACTTCTTTGTTGGGTAAATACTTGATGTGGCAACCCAAGCTTACAAATAATATTATATATACACTGTGTAACCAAACAAGGAGTTTAAAGGGGAATATTAAAGACAATCAATTTAAAGGGAAACAAATATTTTTCACACGGATCTTATTAAAAGTTAAGGTAAACTAAAGGTAATACTAATATCATCTAATATATATATTTATTGTAATTAAGGAGGGATGTTAATAACTCTAATGTTTACAAGTTTAAGGTAACAATCCACTTAAGACTATAACATGCTTGATGCTGAGGAGTGATGTCTGTAGCGTCCCGGTCTTACAGGAGTCACCCATCACTACTGCTGACGACGACCAGACTGTACACTAATGTATGGTGGTAGATTATTACTCCGGTGAGGGCCGCATGATGCTGGGGCGATGAGGGCTGGGACTGTGAGAAGTAAGGGCCGCATGATGCTGGGAGAGCTAGGACTATGACAGGTAAGGGCCGCATGATGCTGGGAGGGGGGCTAGGACTTTGAGAGGTGAGGGCCGCATGATGCTGGAAGGAGGGCTGGTGGGGGTGATGAGGGCTGGGACTATGAGAGGTGAGGGCCGCATGATGCTGAAAGGAGGGCTGGGGGGGTGATGAGGGCTGGGACTATGAGAGGTGAGGGCCGCATGATGCTGGGAGGAGGGCTGGTGGGGGATGGACTATAAGAGAGTTCACATTGACTGCTGACTATGTTGAGGCAACTAGAGAAAACGGGTCTCCACTAAAGCCCGCGTGAGTCGGCAGCTTCGGATCTCTCTCTACAGTGTGCTCTATCAGAGGATCTACAACCGACGGTATCTACTCTATAGTTCCACTGTAATACCGTCTACTACCGCTCACCTTTCCTTTAGGGTTGATAACGACCAAACTTGCACAAGGCAACGGCTTGCTGCCCGGAATGTTCAACGTCTTAAGCTTGAAAAAGAAAGTGGTGGAGTCCAGGTTAGTATGTGGGGGAAACTCGGCTAAAACACAGCTCAAATATTTCTAACAGTTATGAGTTAGTACACATTCAGATATTATATATAAAATAATTTGATGTACTGGTAAAATATATATTTAAAGATAATATCTATTATGGTAAAAGTAACAAACTATCCGTCGCTATGATAACTGGGGCAGTAGTTTATAACGAGCAGGACACACTGTTATACACCCCAGCATGTTCCTCCATACATAATACACACTGACTCATGTATAAACTGTCCCAGTGTGTAGTAATAATAATAATAATAATAATAATAATAATAATAATTTACTGTTTACCGACAAATACAGCGGCCATAACTTAAAATACACAAATAACAAAGGTGGTACATAAATACAGTACTGTATATAATCACATAGGGAAGGGGGGGGGGTCAATTAACACGGCATTTCAGCACAAGTTACAGTACAAAGGTGACAATGGCAGAGTGAACACCTAAGTTTTCTACGAGCTGTTGATGATTTTTTACAATGGTCTGGATGAGGCTGTTCTTATAGCGATCAGTACAGGGGTCGTATGGGCTGGACGTTACTGTGTATGTCTGTGCTTTAGTTATGGAAGTACAGAAACTCAAACAACGGATGATTAGCCACCCACTGAGTTTACTTCATGATCCCGAAGCATTTATGGACAGATTAATGTATCAGTTTACTGGCTTCGGGTTCACGAGTTTGAATCTTTCGGGGGTTCGTGGTTCAGGAGGAGAGGTGAACGGATACTACCCAACTGTATGAGTGTATGACGCCACAACTGAACTCCTGTTTATCATACACCAGTGACACTACACTTGCTTCAGCCTTGGTGGCGATAATGGTGCAGACAACACCACACAACACCACAATAAGAATAACACCATCGATCACTATATAGACACCACCACACTGTACAACACTACACAACAATAACACACAACAACACCATCAGCCACTGTATAGACAACACACCATACCATACACTATACAGCAGAAACAACAACACCATACCATACACTATACAGCAGAAACAACAACACCATCAGCCACTGTATAGATTTCTGAGTCTATCTTTGCCTTGACATTTGAAGACACAGCTGACCTTCATCTATGTCGCTCCTCTCCCACCATGGCGAGGCTCCTCACCGTAGCTACGTTACTTCACCAGCTCCCTGCTTCACACACACACCTAAGCTGAGACTGTGTTGGTCATCTTACTTAAACATTTTATATATTAAGAAAATCTGTTGCTGCTTTAGTTAGACGTATTAAGGAGACACTACATACATACATACATACATACATGTTGGTAGGTAGGTGAGTGTGTGTGTGTGTGTGTGTGTGTGTGTGTGTGTGTGTGTAATAATGATAATAATAATAATAATAAACGGTTTATTACTTGCGTTGTAGCCGGTGGCTGAAAATATACAGACTTACATTTGATTTAGACATAATGATATAATATGCATTGAATACATTTACAGGGCTGTACAGTACATAATCAGGAGTTGTTTATTATTTTAACAATAGATGGGATGGTGCTGTTCTTATATCTATCGGTGCGGGCTCTTATGGGCTGAATTTTGTTGTAGTGGCGGACTGCGCGAGTTGGGTGGGGGGCTGCAGGAGATGGCGAGGACGAGGGTGGTGCAGTAGTCCACGGCCAAACCTTTCCAGTGCTTGGTGGTGGAGGTCACTGAGGTATGGCATTTCCAGGGTGGAGAGAGCGTTGGTGTAGCCGGAGTATTCTGCGCCGAGCATGATTCTGCAGGCCCTTTTCTGTACCTTCTCTAGCTGACGTTGTTGGGTGGAGTTGAGAGAAGACGACCAGGCTGGTGACGCATACGTTAGTTTGGGGAGAATAAAGGCGTTGTAGATGGTCCTCAGCTCTGGTGTGGGTGTCCCAAGTGACCTAAGTCTTCGTAGCATGTAGAGACGGTACGAGGCTGCCTTGACTGTGTTATTTACATGGGCCTTCCAGTCAAGTTTGTTGTCTATAGTTACACCCAGGAGTTTGGCAGACTGCACCAGCTGGAGAGGATGGGCACCCACTGTCACTGCTGGGGCTTGCACTGGAGTGGTGGCGGTATTGATGTGCATGACTACGGTTTTGGTGTGGTTGATGGTGACCTTGTTCTCCGTAGTCCATGCCTGTAGCCTGTCCAGGGTGCCTTGGAGCGATGAGTAGTCTGTTGCGGTGTTGTCCACTGTAACCCCCACAGTGCAGTCATCCACGTACTTCCACCTGTGAGGAGTGTCCGATAGAGCGTCGTTGATCAGGATGAGGAAGCACAGTGGTCCCATCTTGGTCCCCTGGGGAACTGCTTGGCGACGTCCACTCAAGAAATCAGTGAGCCATGAGACCAGGTTGGTAGGCAGCCCTAGTGCAATAGCCTTGCTGATAACAGTGCAGTGATCAACAAGGTCAAAGGCCTTCCTGAAGTCCACAAGGGCAACGGCCAGTGATGTCTTTCGTTTCTGCAAGTTTTTGTGCAGAAAATCCAGAAAGCTCACCAAGCAGTGTGATGTAGAGGAGGTCCTCATATTGCCAAATTGCTGTGTGTGTGTGTGTGTGTGTGTGTGTGTGCGCGCGCGTGTGTCTGCAGCATCCCCCTACATCAAATACCACTCTTTAGCATATAACGTCAGGCAATCGTTCGCCAGTCTCCCTCCTGCGGCGGTGTTGGCATTATAGTGAGGAGAAGTGTTTCCCGAGCGGGGTTATTCTGAGAAGTCGATCACCAGTCCGCCATGAAGTCAACACCAACACAAATATTGAAGATATGGATGAGTTTGTATAATCTCTCTCTCTCTCTCTCTCTCTCTCTCTCATCATCTTATTACTTCTTATTTTTTCTTTATTATTTTTCTCTTATTCTCTCTCAAGGTCACTAAAAGGTCATTGCTTTTAAGGTCCCTCAAAGGTCAAGGTCCTTGCTCCAATACCGCCAGATAAGATTATTCAAGATGGTCGCCGGCGGCATCTTTTGTTTACCGTGATCGACCCAGAGTAAAGGTGTGGAGGTTGAAGTGGTTCAGGCGGCATGAAACAATTACTGTACCTCGCTGGAGAGAACAACCTGGTCTCCTTGTTGACTAGTTTGGGTCGAATTGTCTTGTTTATCATTGTTTGTTTACCTGTTCTATCTAGGTATATTGTTTGTATACCTACACTGTCTAGGTACATTGTATACCTGCATTTTAGGTATATTGTACGTATACCTAGTACCTACACTGTCTAGGTATACATAGTTGGTCTACCTACACTGTCTAGGTATACATAGTTGGTCTACCTACACTGTCTAGGTATACATAGTTGGTCTACCTACACTGTCTAGGTATACATAGTTGGTCTACCTACACTGTCTAGGTATACACAGGATGTCTTCTTTCACTTCAGATGGCTTTAGTGATGTATGTCTGAAAGCATCTTGTTTATATTCCAGAGTCAGCACCAACCCCCTGCCTGCAAAACCAACCTCCTACCTCCAAAACCAACCTCCAAAACTAACCTACTTCCATAACTCACCCCCCTACCTCCATAACTCACCCCCCTACCTCCAAAACTAACCTCCTACTTCCATAACTCACCCCCTACCTCCAAAACTAACCTCCTGCCTCCAAACTTCCATATTGAATCCCAGCACAGATGGGTGAGTTATGACGCTCTCTTGCCGTGACGAGAGGCAACACGAAACAGCTTTTATTTTTCAACGGATGAACTTGATATTGAGAGAGAGAGCTGGGAGTGGTTGAGAGATAGAGAGCTGGGAGTGGTTGAGAGATAGAGAGCTGGGAGTGGTTGAGAGATAGAGAGCTGGGAGTGGTTGAGAGATGGAGAGCTGGGAGTGGTTGAGAGATAGAGAGCTGGGAGTGGTTGAGAGTTAGAGAGCTGGGAGTGGTTGAGAGATAGAAAGCTGGGAGTGGTTGAGAGATAGAGAGCTGGGAGTGGTTGAGAGATAGAGAGCTGGGAGTGGTTGAGAGTTAGAGAGCTGGGAGTGGTTGAGAGATAGAAAGCTGGGAGTGGTTGAGAGATAGAGAGCTGGGAGTGGTTGAGAGATAGAGAGCTGGGAGTGGTTGAGAGATAGAGAGCTGGGAGTGGTTGAGAGATAGAGAGCTGGGAGTGGTTGAGAGATAGAGAGCTGGGAGTGGTTGAGAGATAGAGAGCTGGGAGTGGTTGAGAGATAGAGAGCTGGGAGTGGTTGAGAGATAGAGAGCTGGGAGTGGTTGAGAGATAGAGAGCTGGGAGTGGTTGAGAGATAGAGAGCTGGGAGTGGTTGAGAGATAGAGAGCTGGGAGTGGTTGAGAGATAGAGAGCTGGGAGTGGTTGAGAGATAGAGAGCTGGGAGTGGTTGAGATATAGAGAGCTGGGAGTGGTTGAGAGATAGAGAGCTGGGAGTGGTTGAGAGATAGAGAGCTGGGAGTGGTTGAGAGATAGAGAGCTGGGAGTGGTTGAGAGTTAGAGAGCTGGGAGTGGTTGAGAGATGGAGAGCTGGGAGTGGTTGAGAGATAGAGAGCTGGGAGTGGTTGAGATATAGAGAGCTGGGAGTGGTTGAGAGTTAGAGCTGGGAGTGGTTGAGATATAGAGAGCTGGGAGTGGTTGAGAGTTAGAGCTGGGAGTGGTTGAGATATAGAGAGCTGGGAGTGGTTGAGAGTTAGAGAGCTGGGAGTGGTTGAGAGATAGAGAGCTGGGAGTGGTTGAGAGTTAGAGAGCTGGGAGTGGTTGAGAGTTAGAGAGCTGGGAGTGGTTGAGAGATAGAGAGCTGGGAGTGGTTGAGATATAGAGAGCTGGGAGTGGTTGAGAGTTAGAGAGCTGGGAGTGGTTGAGAGATAGAGAGCTGGGAGTGGTTGAGAGATAGAGAGCTGGGAGTGGTTGAGAGTTAGAGAGCTGGGAGTGGTTGAGAGTTAGAGAGCTGGGAGTGGTTGAGAGTTAGAGAGCTGGGAGTGGTTGAGAGTTAGAGAGCTGGGAGTGGTTGAGAGCTAGAGAGCTGGGAGTGGTTGAGAGTTAGAGAGCTGGGAGTGGCTGAGAGATAGAGAGCTGGGAGTGGTTGAGATATAGAGAGCTGGGAGTGGTTGAGAGTTAGAGAGCTGGGAGTGGTTGAGAGATAGAGAGCTGGGAGTGGTTGAGAGATAGAGAGCTGGGAGTGGTTGAGAGATAGAGAGCTGGGAGTGGTTGAGAGTTAGAGAGCTGGGAGTGGTTGAGAGTTAGAGAGCTGGGAGTGGTTGAGAGATAGAGAGCTGGGAGTGGTTGAGATATAGAGAGCTGGGAGTGGTTGAGAGTTAGAGCTGGGAGTGGTTGAGATATAGAGAGCTGGGAGTGGTTGAGAGTTAGAGAGCTGGGAGTGGTTGAGAGATAGAGAGCTGGGAGTGGTTGAGAGTTAGAGAGCTGGGAGTGGTTGAGAGTTAGAGAGCTGGGAGTGGTTGAGAGATAGAGAGCTGGGAGTGGTTGAGATATAGAGAACTGGGAGTGGTTGAGAGTTAGAGAGCTGGGAGTGGTTGAGAGATAGAGAGCTGGGAGTGGTTGAGAGATAGAGAGCTGGGAGTGGTTGAGAGTTAGAGAGCTGGGAGTGGTTGAGAGTTAGAGAGCTGGGAGTGGTTGAGAGTTAGAGAGCTGGGAGTGGTTGAGAGTTAGAGAGCTGGGAGTGGTTGAGAGCTAGAGAGCTGGGAGTGATTGAGAGCTAGAGAGCTGGGAGTGGTTGAGAGTTAGAGAGCTGGGAGTGGTTGAGAGTTAGAGAGCTGGGAGTGGTTGAGAGTTAGAGAGCTGGGAGTGGTTGAGAGTTAGAGAGCTGGGAGTGGTTGAGAGTTAGAGAGCTGGGAGTGGTTGAGAGTTAGAGAGCTGGGAGTGGTTGAGAGTTAGAGAGCTGGGAGTGGTTGAGAGTTAGAGAGCTGGGAGTGGTTGAGAGTTAGAGAGCTGGGAGTGGTTGAGAGTTAGAGAGCTGGGAGTGGTTGAGAAAGAGAACTGGTAGCGCTCGAGAGAGAGACAGCTGGGAATGCCTGAGACAGAGAGCTGGGAGTGCCTGAGAGAGAAAGAAAGAGAGCTGGATTTTCTGAGAACGAGAACTCGGAGTCCATAATAATACACATATGTTAAGGTATAATTCAAGAGCCTTCGAGGTGACATTCAAAGCTGTTTTAAACCCGGAACTATACTCACCACACTCTCCAAACACACTCAACACACTCTCTCACCACACTCACCACACACACTCACCACACACACTCACCACACTCTCCAAACACACTCACGACACACACTCACCACACTCTCCAAACACACTCACCACACTCTCCAAACACACTCACTCACCACACTCACTCACCACACTCTCCAAACACACTCACCACACTCTCCAAACACACTCACCAAACACACTCACCACACTCACTCACCACACTCTCCAAACACACTCACCACACACACTCACCACACTCACTCACCACACTCTCCAAACACACTCACCACACTCTCCAAACACACTCACCACACACACTCACCACACACACTCACCACACTCTCCAAACACACTCACGACACTCACCACACTCTCCAAACACACTCACCAAACACACTCACCACACTCACTCACCACACTCTCCAAACACACTCACCACACACACTCACCACACTCACTCACCACACTCTCCAAACACACTCACCACACTCTCCAAACACACTCACCACACACACTCACCACACTCACTCACCACACTCTCCAAACACACTCACCACACTCTCCAAACACACTCACGACACACACACACCACACACTCCAAACACACTCACCATACTCTCCAAACACACTCACCACACTCTCCAAACACACTCACGACACACACCCACCACACTCTCCAAACACACTCACCACACTCTCCAAACACACTCACGACACACACCCACCACACTCTCCAAACACACTCACCACACTCTCCAAACACACTCACCACACTCACCACACACACTCACCACACTCTCCAAACACACTCACCACACTCACCACACGTCATATTTTTAATTCCTTCACATAAAAAAGAACTTTACTCCCAGACACACTATTCAAAGGTAAAATTCCTTATATATATGAACTGACAAACTAAGAGGCATAGTTAGGTCAGGTGTTAAATCAGTCATATATAGAACAGGTAAGTGACACAGCATGTAGTTACCTGTCCAGTACAATAATTAACCTTAGTTCTCCACAGGTGTATATATTAATAAACATAATATATTTTAAGGTAAATTCCCCAGGTGTAAATAACAATAAACATTACTTATATAATGTTTATGTGTACATTGTATGTGTGTATAAACTGTATATACACACACATGACTACTTCCCTGATACTTCCTCGTCATGAAGTCAATTTATTTCATGTTAAGACAAGATTAATGTACAAGACAAAGATGATATATACAAGTAATTCCTCCCTCCCCCTCCCCTCCCCGCCTCCCACTACCGTCCGTCTCGTCTCCCCAGTACCCCCTCCCCGCCTCCCACTACCGTCCGTCTCGTCTCCCCAGTACCCCCCTCTCCCTTCCCGCCTCCCACTACCGCCCGTCTCGTCTCCCCAGTACCCCCCTCTCCCTTCCCGCCTCCCACTACCGCCCGTCTCGTCTCCCCAGTAACCCCCCCCCCCCCCCCAGCAGGAACACCTCCTCAATAAACAACAAAAGGAAGAAAGACTTACCTGGTGTCTCTCCTCCCTGGGGGTGGTGGGCCGGGTGTTGGAGGAGGAGGGGGTGCTGGCCCGGCTGGAGTCCCCCATCTTGGAGGCTTCACGAGTCTCAGGAAGAATTGTATAATTGACTTTATCTTGACGGCGAAGGACAACTGGTGGGCCAGATCTCTTACTTGTGGGGAGTGTGTCTGGTGAAGCTAGATGTTATTTCTCTCTTACAATTATTTTTAAAGTTTGTCGTCGTGTTTGGTAATTCACGTCTGAATAATATTTGAGCAGTGTGAGTCAGGAGCCGCCATAAACACAAGGGCTTAACAGTACACACGTTTAAACAACACTAGAGGTGACTTGAGACTGACAACACAACTGAGTTTTTCTTCAGTACAACATTTGTTTTATTAGTGTTGTCCCATATTGTTGTCAGGTTAGTGAGGGAGGCTGAGTGATGAAGGTGTCAGTCTGGTAGAGGGTAGGCCATGACCTGCTCTCTGCTGTACAGGTCGCTGGCTGACTGTAGGGTTGTGTCCATCACCGTCTCACACTCAACCTTCACAGTTATTCAATATTTCGTTTAGTTTAACACAAATCAACAGTTACTGTTTATATGTTAACTAATTCTTTCTGACAATCACTCGTAAAGTAATACAAAATCAAAAATACTTCAGCTATCCACTAAAGTCAGTCTACTTCAGTCTTTCACCCAACAACTGACTGTATTAACACTGAGGAACCAATGAGTTTGTGGTCCGGTACAAACACCTCCCTTCAGGCTTATAGTAACGTCTGTAGCAGCTCACAGATAACGAAGACACGGGTAACGAAGACGACGATAACGAAGTGTGCCGAGTAGTGGTGGTGCTGCAGAGAGAACGAACAGAAGGAGGAGATGAAGGTGTGGCAGGAGGAGAAAGGTACAACTGCCGGAGGATATTGCAGGGTTATTGCAGTCGTTGTGGCCACTTATTGCCAGTTGCATATGTCGAAACAATCTGCAAAGAAAACGAGAATAACATTAGAAGATAATAATGAGAGGAGAAACTTAATTATTCCTAAACACGAAACGACACAAACACAAGTAATAAAAATCACACTCACACAAATCACATGACAATTAACATAGAATGAAACAAAACCCAGAAGGATAATGAAATAACAATGAAAAAAGAATGATGAAGGATTTGAACCCCCCCCCCCCCCCCCCCCCCACGTAAACACCTACCACTGGCCGGGACTAACAACCTTCTTTACCGACTCATTAAAGAGACGTAAACAGAACTATAATCACCTGGCTTCATTACCTGTCCATACCTGCTATAATGTTAGGTCAGGTCAGGTCAGGTCAGGTTAGGTCAGGTCAGGTCAGGTTAGGTCAGGTCAGGTTAGGTCAGGTCAGGTCAGGTTAGGTCAGGTCAGGTTAGGTCAGGTCAGGTTAGGTTAGGTCAGGTCAGGTTAGGTTAGGTCAGGTCAGGTTAGGTTAGGTTAGGTCAGGTTAGGTCAGGTCAGGTCAGGTCAGGTTAGGTCAGGTTAGGTCAGGTCAGGTCAGGTCAGGTCATTCTTGTTATATTTATGTCTATAGTTTGTGTTTCCTCTCGCACCAATGTTCCCGTTTTCTCTGTTTTCTTTTGATGCTCTCGACGGTTTTTATGTTTTCAGTATTTGTTTTCGTTTTAGTCTGAGTGTTTTTGTTTTATTTTTGATTGGTTGTTTATTTGTTTGTTGTTTGTTGGTTTTTGTTTATTTGTTTGTTGTTTGTTGGTTTTTTATTGTTTGTTCCCTTGACACTAACAACACCCTGTCCTTGATCCCTTGTCCTCCCCTGTCATATATTACTGTCAGGTTCCTCTACCTAACCTAATCCAGTTCAAACTAACCTAACCTGACCTGACCTGACCTGACCTGACCTAACCTAACCTAACCTGACCTGACCTGACCTAACCTGACCTGACCTGACCTGACCTAACCTAACCTAACTCAATCTGATGTGACTAAACCAATTCCACAGTCCACTAAACTCCTCCATCTATCCATCTATCCATCTGTCTATCAATCTATCCATCTGTCTATCAATCTATCCATCTGTCTATCTGTCTATCCATCTATCCATCTGTCTATCAATCTATCCATCTGTCTATCCATCTATCCATCTGTCTATCAATCTATCCATCTGTCTATCCATCTATCCATCTGTCTATCAATCTATCCATCTGTCTATCCATCTATCCATCTGTCTATCCATCTATCCATCTGTCTATCCATCTATCCATCCATCTGACAGCCGTATACCCCAGACAATGTTAAAGCAACGCAATGAGCTTTCAATAGTCGCCCACCACACTGACTATCGCTGTCTGTCCTCAACGGGGTGACAGCCGGCGCCAGCACAGCACCCAGACAGCAGCACCACACTCCGCTGACAGCAGCACCACACTCCGCTGACAGCAGCACCACACTCCACTGACAGCCGGCGCCAGCACAGCACCTAGAAAGCAGCACCACACTCCACTGACAGCAGCCCCACACTCCACTGACAGCAGCACCACACTCCACTGACAGCAGCCCCACACTCCACTGACAGCAGCCCCACACTCCACTGACAGTCGGCGCCAGCACAGCACCTAGACAGCAGCACCACACTCCACTGACAGCAGCACCACACTCCGCTGACAGCAGCACCACACTCCACTGACAGCAGCACCACACTCCGCTGACAGCAGCACCACACTCCTCTGACAGCAGCACCACACTCCACTGACAGCAGCACCACACTCCGCTGACAGCAGCACCACACTCCTCTGACAGCAGCACCACACTCCACTGACAGCAGCACCACACTCCACTGACAGCAGCACCACACTCCGCTGACAGCAGCACCACACTCCGCTGACAGCAGCACCACACTCCTCTGACACCAGCACCACACTCCACTGACAGCACCACCACACTCCGCTGACAGCAGCACCACACTCCGCTGACAGCAGCACCACACTCCGCTGACAGCAGCACCACACTCCACTGACAGCAGCACCACACTCCACTGACAGCAGCACCACACTCCGCTGACAGCAGCACCACACTCCTCTGACAGCAGCACCACACTCCACTGACAGCAGCACCACACTCCACTGACAACAGCACCACACTCCACTGACAGCAGCACCACACTCCTCTGACAGCAGCATCACACTCCACTGACAGCAGCACCACACTCCACTGACAACAGCACCACACTCCACTGACAGCAGCACCACACTCCTCTGACAGCAGCACCACACTCCACTGACAGCAGCACCACACTCCTCTGACAGCAGCACCACACTCCACTGACAGCAGCACCACGCTCCACTGACAGCAGCACCACACCCCACTGACAGCAGCACCACACTCCACTGACAGCAGCCCCACACTCCACTGACAGCAGCACCACACCCCACTGACAGCCGGCGCCAGCACAGCACCTAGATAGCAGCACCACACTCCACAGACAGTCAGCGCCAGCACAGCACCTAGACAGCAGCACCACACTCCACTGACAGCAGCCCCACACTCCACTGACAGCACCCAGACACAGCTGACTCTTAATAAACAATGATGACACGATAAACAACCGCGTAATGATAAAAAAGTAATATAAACAAACAAACAAACAAACACCATAAACAAACAAGTCACGAGGTAAACAATTTTCACCTCGACCGGATACAAACAACACCAGCTGGCCGAGGTAAACAAACACACAGAGGAAGGTCACGACCGCTTGACCCTTATGTGAGAGAGAGAGAGACGGGACACAGACGGGGGGGGGGGGAGAGAGAGACGGGACACAGACGGGGGGAGAGAGAGAGAGACGGGACACAGACGGGGGGGGGAGAGAGAGAGAGACGGGACACAGACGGGGGGAGAGAGAGAGAGACGGGACACAGACGGGGGGGAGAGAGAGAGAGAGACGGGACACAGACGGGGGGGGGGAGAGAGAGAGAGACGGGACACAGACGGGGGGGAGAGAGAGAGACGGGACACAGACGGGGGGGAGAGAGAGAGAGAGAGACGGGACACGGACGGGGGAGAGAGAGAGACGGGGAGAGAGAGAGAGAGAGAGAGAAACAACATATAAATAACGCCAGACGCACGTTCTCTCGCCTCCAGTAATGGCGGGAACATGGTGGTGGTGGTGTGGACGTGACGATAAACCTCGGGACATAATGGCGGTGGTGTCATCCTCGGGCCAAATCCTCAACCATTATAAATAATATCGTCTGATTACTGAAGCTTGGGGTCATATTGTCTGTCTGTCTGTCTGTCTGTCTGCTTATCTCTCTCTCTCTCTCTCTCTCTCTCTCTCTCTCTCTCTCTCTCTCTCTCTCTCTGCCAGTATGTGAGGACCACCTTAGTTAACATGACCATAACTCCCCGGTATCTGGACCCACCAACTTTACCCGGAACTATCGACCGCTACCTGACCCGGAAGTTGGTGACCCCCCCCCCCCCCCCACCCACCAGCAGGTCACTGAGTACAGGTTTAGGTTAATTTAGTCTAGGTTTAACTTATTTAAGTCTGGGTTTAGGTTAACTTGAGTCCGGGTTTAAGTCACTTGTAAGGGAGGGAGGAGGGGAAGGTCGTCAGCACCAGTGTCAGCACCAGTGTCAGCAACAGTAAGACCTATGATGGAGGGAGGTCATCAGCACCAACGTCAGCACCAGTGTCAGCAACAGTAAGACCTATGATGAAGGGAGGTCATCAGCCCAGCGTCAGCACCAGTGTCAGCAACAGTAAGACCTAAGATGGAGGGAGGTCATCAGCCCAGCGTCAGCACCAGTGTCAGCAACAGTAAGACCTATGATGGAGGGAGGTCATCAGCCCAGCGTCAGCACCAGCGTCAGCAACAGTAAGACCTATGATGAAGGGAGGTCATCAGCACCAACGTCAGCACCAGCGTCAGCAACAGTAAGACCTATGATGAAGGGAGGTCATCAGCCCAGCGTCAGCACCAGCGTCAGCAACAGTAAGACCTATGATGAAGGGAGGTCATCAGCCCAGCGTCAGCACCAGCGTCAGCAACAGTAAGACCTATGATGAAGGGAGGTCATCAGCCCAGCGTCAGCACCAGCGTCAGCAACAGTAAGACCTGTGATGAAGGGAGGTCATCAGCACCAACGTCAGCACCAGTGTCAGCACCAGTAAGACCTATGATGAAGGGAGGTCATCAGCCCAGCGTCAGCACCAGCGTCAGCAACAGTAAGACCTATGATGAAGGGAGGTCATCAGCCCAGCGTCAGCACCAGCGTCAGCACCAGTGTCAGCAACAGTAAGACCTATGATGGAGGGAGGTCATCAGCCCAGCGTCAGCACCAGCGTCAGCAACAGTAAGACCTATGATGAAAGGAGGTCATCAGCACCAACGTCAGCACCAACGTCAGCACCAGCGTCAGCACCAGTGTCAGCAACAGTAAGACCTATGATGAAGGGAGGTCATCAGCCTAGCGTCAGCACCAGCGTCAGCAACAGTAAGACCTATGATGGAGGGAGGTCATCAGCACCAACGTCAGCACCAACGTCAGCACCAGTGTCAGCAACAGTAAGACCTATGATGGAGGGAGGTCATCAGCCCAGCGTCAGCACCAGTGTCAGCAACAGTAAGACCTATGATGGAGGGAGGTCATCAGCCCAGCGTCAGCACCAGTGTCAGCAACAGTAAGACCTATGATGGAGGGAGGTCATCAGCACCAACGTCAGCACCAACGTCAGCACCAGTGTCAGCAACAGTAAGACCTATGATGGAGGGAGGTCATCAACACCAACGTCAGCACCAGTGTCAGCAACAGTAAGACCTATGATGGAGGGAGGTCATCAGCACCAACGTCAGCACCAGTGTCAGCACCAGTAAAAGACTCGAGATACGCAGATCTTTCATGCATGTTAAACGCCTCATTTACATACTAACCGATGCTTCGCTTTACTGGACCAATTAAGAGCGATCAACATTTTTAGTCTCTTAGAATTGAATTAAAATGTTGAGGTAAAGAATAAATGTGGGAATGAGAGAGAGAGAGAGAGAGAGAGAGAGAGAGACTCACCAGTCCTCACAATACACCGGGGAGAAGAATGTAGTTGTAGAAATATTTGTTCACCCACAATCTCCCCTCCCCTCCCCTCCCGGCTTAACTATCAACTTTATCGACGATTAAAACTCCCCCAAATCACCCCGAGTATAATTGCTTCAGTTCGAGTAATAAAGAAACTCTTCCCATTCACTAAGATTGCCGCCATAAAATCTTGTCCAAATATCCAACAACCTGCACCAGAACAACAACAACAACCAGGTGAGATCTGTATACAGTTTGGTTGAGTTTGCCGCCACATTAGGGTTATAGAAACTTGTTCATGTGGTATTTACGAAGTCTTTAAAGGTTGAATGAGGTAAATATGATCTCTCAGTGAATAGTAGTGTTATGTATGAGCTAAGGTTGAAGATAATAAGCCCCCTCTGTCTCACACAATAGCCCCCTCTGTCTCACACAATAGCCCCCTCTGTCTCACACAATAGCCCCCTCTGTCTCACACAATTCCCCCCTCTGTCTCACACAATAGCCCCCTCTGTCCCACACAATAGCCCCCTCTGTCCCACACAATTCCCCCCTCTGTCTCACACAATAGCCCCCTCTGCCCCACGAAACAGCCCCGTCAGCCCCACACGAGACCTGTTCTTATCACAGGAAGACAAAATATAAACAGAGGTTCTTCATTTCACTCAAAACTACAACACCTCCTCCCTTCCTTCTTCCCTCTTCCCCTCTTTCTTCTTCCCTCTTCCTCTCATCCGTCTTCCCTCTTCCTCTCGTCCTTCCCCCCTCTTCCTCTCACCCTTCTTCCCTCTTCTCTTCCTCTCTTCTATCGCTAGTTCCGTGTTTCATTTCCTCCATTCTCATTCCTCCTCTCCTTCTCAGTCGTAAGAAACATAACCTTTTATTGCTTCTCTTTACCACAACTTTATCTTCCTTCACTTCATTCACAACATTCCTGGCATTCTTCTTCTTTCATTTATCTCTATTCGGTGCACTGCCCTAGAGAGAGAGAGAGAGAGAGAGAGAGAGTGATGTATTATAGGTGGACGAGAACAATTTTGTGGGATAATCACCAAAAGGTTCAATAGACACTTTGATGGTGGATACATATTGTTGTTTTGTTTATATAACGAGACACAGGTAGGGGCCCCCTTATGTGAACCATGTATCTGTCTGCCTCCTTGTGTATCTGTCTGTGTCCTTGTGTATCTGTCTGTGTCCTTGTGTATCTGTCTATCGTGTGTTGTATCTGTCTATCGTGTGTTGTAGCGATAGATCATAAAGAATAATGAGATATAACTTTATTATATTTTATGTTTCTCGGGAATAAAATATTAAGATTATATAATATTTTGGATCATGTAAAGGCGTGACGTAAGACATTAAGTTACGGAGTTTAATCCTCAGAGAGAGAGAGAGAGAGAGAGAGAGAGAGAGAGAGAGAGAGACTGGAGGCGCGAGGGGGGGTGAGAAGGAGGGTAAGGGGGAGCAGGAGAGAAGGAGGGGGAGCAGGGGAGAAGGAGGGGAGAATAAGGGGGAAGGAGGGGAGAGTAAGGGGAAGGAGGGAGCAAAGAGTTGGTAAGAGCAGGGGGAAGGGGGTGGTAGGAGCAGGGGAAAGGGGGGAGGGGAAACGGGGGGGAGGATAGTTGACATTGCTCATACAAAAACAGTTAACTGTTGTATAATATAATAGTGAGTGAAGGATTAACCCGGGAGTCAGTGAAGAACACCCGGATTATACACAGGATTATTTAATCTAACACTCGACCGTGTGTATACTGAACCCTGTTGACTAGGGATTATATGTGTATTTATGTATATCTGTGTTGTGCTAATACATACATACATACATACTGTATATACATACATACATGCATACATACATACTGTACATACATACATACATGCATACATACATACATACATACTGTACATACATACATACATACATACTGTATAAACATACATACATGCATACATACATACTGTACATACATACATACATACATACATACATACATACATACAGTACATACATACACCCGGAACTCACAGCCACACCGGAAGTACAATGTCCTCTGGCAAAACTGACCCGTGGGAAAAGCTTGAGGGAGGGAGGGAGAGGGTGGTGAGGGAGGGAGGGAGGGGGAGGGAGGGAGAGGGAGGGAGAGGGTGGTGAGGGAGGGAGGGAGGGAGGGGGGAGGGAGGGGGAGAGGGAGGGAGAGGGTGGTGAGGGAGGGAGGGAGGGGGGAGGGAGGGGGAGAGGGAGGGAGAGGGTGGTGAGGGAGGGAGAGGGTGGTGAGGAAGAGGGGGTGGATGAGGGAGGAGAAACGGAGGAAACGGTTTCTTTAGGTAAGTTAGTTTACATTAGGTTCAGTTAGGTTAGGTTAGGTTAGGTTAGGTTAGGTTAAATTAGGTTAGGTTAGGTTAGGTTAAATTAGGTTAGGTTAGGTTAAATTAGGTTAGGTTAGGTTAAATTAGGTTAGGTTAGGTTAAATTAGGTTAGGTTAGGTTAAATTAGGTTAGGTTAGGTTAAATTAGGTTAGGTTAGGTTAAATTAGGTTAGGTTAGGTTAGGTTAGGTTAGGTTAGCCACGTGAGATGACAAACAAACACCTGAAGTTAAAAGAAAACAAAAATTCGCGGCAACTGTTGATCACCTGCAGGAGGCCGCCAGGTAGTCACACACCTCGTTAATTAAGAGACGAGGATGTGGTCGACCGTGTGGCCCACCATAACACTGTACCTGTGGCAGGGTGTGGTGAGGGTGTGGTGAGGGTGGCGGGGGGGCGGGGGGGGGTAGGGGGAGGGAGGAAGGGTGAGTGTGTCAGGGAGGAAAAGAAAGAGGGGGAGGGAGGAGCGAGAGAGAGAGAGAGAGAGAGAGAGAGAGAGAGAGAGAGAGAGAGAGAGAGAGAATGATGGGGATGGAAAGTGATACAAGAGGGAAGGAAGAGGAAGGAAGGGAAGGAAGAGAGGAGGAGAGGGAAGACAAAACAGAGGACTGGAGGGAGGAGAGATGAGGGAGGAAGCAGGGAGAGGGAAGAGAGAGGGACCAGCGAGAAGAGAGGAGGGAGAGGGACACACAGACCAGAACAGGGTCTTAAAGGTTTACTGCCCATCATCTTGTGAGTCAGTCGGTGGTTCAGGGATTATACAGTGTTATAAGGCAAACAGTCATGTAGACAGTCAAACAGTCATGTAAACAGTCATGTAAACAGTCAAATAAACAGTCATGTAAACAGTCAAACAGTCATGTAAACAGTCAAACAGTCATGTAAACAGTCATGTAAACAGTCAAATAAACAGTCATGTAAACAGTCATACAAACAGTTACGTAAACAATCACACAGTCCCACACATATAATCCTTATACAACCCGGTCTCACACACACACACACACACACACACACACACACCCACCCACACACACACATCACACACACACACACACACACAGTAACTCTCATGTCAGAATCATTTTATATCTCCCAACCGTTCAACATTATCGACAACAACGCCGGACAAACAGACAGACAGAGACAGACAGACAGAAACAAATTAGCCACTGATACCTGTCAGCCGTGTGACCTTTTGAGTAATTAAGAGACTGGAGTCAACACACCTGTACCACAATGGCAGGTGTTTCAATCAGGTGTTTTGACAGATAATGAGATTCCCAGTAACACAAATTTATCAACGCCTAGATGGGCAGACGTTCGACGGGCGTAGATTAGTTGTATGTTAGTCACTGTGGCGTACATGGTGAGGGGTGAGGAGGGGGGTGAGGAGGGGTGTGAGGGGGGTTGAGGAGGGGTGTGAGGAGGGGTGGGTGAGGGGTGTGAGGGGTGAGGAGGGGTGTGAGGAGGGGTGAGGAGGGGTGAGGAGGGGTGTGAGGGGTGAGGAGGGGGGTGAGGAGGGGGGTGAGGAGGGGGTGAGGAGGGGGGTAAGGAGAGGGGTGGGTGAGGGGTGGGTGAGGGGTGGGTGAGGGGTGAGGAGGGGTGTGAGGAGGGGTGTGAGGGGTGTGAGGGGTGAGGAGAGGGGGGTGAGGGGTGAGGAGGGGGGTGAGGGGTGAGGAGGGGGTGAGGAGGGGGGTGAGGGGTGAGGGGTGGGAGGGGGTGAGGAGGGGTGTGAGGGGTGAGGAGGGGTGGGTGAGGGGTGAGGAGGGGGAGGAGGGGTGAGGAGGGGGGTGAGGAGGGGGTGAGGAGGGGGTTGAGGGGTGTGAGGGGTGAGGAGGGGGGTGAGGGGGGTGAGGAGGGGGTGAGGAGGGGTGTGAGGGGTGAGGAGGGGGTGAGGAGGGGTGTGAGGGGTGAGGAGGGGTGGGTGGGGGGTGAGGAGGGGTGAGGAGGGGTGGGTGAGGGGTGAGGAGGGGGTGAGGAGGGGTGTGAGGGGTGAGGAGGGGTGGGTGGGGGGTGAGGAGGGGTGAGGAGGGGTGGGTGAGGGGTGAGGAGGGGGTGAGGTGGGGTGTGAGGGGTGAGGAGGGGTGTGAGGGGTGAGGAGGGGTGTGAGGGGTGAGGAGGGGTGGGTGAGGGGTGAGGAGGGTGAGTAAATAAAATAAAATACACGTAAAGAGAGAGAGAGAGAGAGAGAGAGAGAGAGAGAGAGAGAGAGAGAGAGAAGTCCTGTAAGGTTAACTGCTCAATTCTTTCTCAATGACGTCATCTGAGGATTCAATTACAATCAGGGACCAAGTCGATATGGGAAGGTTCTGCCTCTCTCCCTCCCTCTTCTCTCCCTGCCACACCCTGCCTGCCACTCCCTCTTCTCTCCCTGCCTCCCTGGAACTCTCTCTTCTTCTTCTCTCTTTGCCACACCCTCCCTCCCTGCTATCCCCATACCACTCTCTCTTCCCTCCCTGCCACACCCTGCAACCTCTCTCTTCTCTCCCTGCCACACCCTGCAACCTCTCTCTTCTCTCCCTGCACCTCTCCCGCTCTTACACCCCTCCTCCTCCTCCTCCCCCGGATATCCCAAATCTCCACCAATAGGACAGGAGCTGATCAAGACCTCCACCAATGGGAGAGGAACTTGGTCGAAATAAAGAAAAAGGGATCCCTGTGAACCAATGAGCGTCAAGACGGTATAGTGTTATGATATGAGAGAGAGAGAGAGAGAGAGAGAGAGAGAGAGAGAGAGAGAGAGAGAGAGAGAGAGAGACCTATATAGCGTGACGTGACTAATTAACCTAAACCTAACAGACAGCGGCCGCCTCTCACCCCCGGGCAATACACGAGAGCTTACAACAGTCTCCATAACCGGAAGTGATCGGCATGCATCAGGTGAGGTCAGGTCAGGTGAGTGTGACCTCCGATAGTAAAAGAGAGAAAATGGAAGGAAGGAAGGAAAAAGGAAGGAAGGAAAAAGGGAGGAAGGAAAATGAAGGAAGGAATGAAAAGGGGAGGAAGGAAAAAAGAAGGAAGGAAAAAAGAAGGGAGGAAGGAAAAAAGAAGGAAGGAAGGAATGAAAGAAGGAAGGAAGGAAGGAAGATGATTCACCGACAAACACTCACAGAGACATTTTTACCTGAGAGAAGATGATAAATTCTACCATTACCGGCACCGAGTCCGGACAATTTCACCAGTCCGGACAATTACCTCACAAATATGTGGAGGAAAACCGGAATTTACCGAAACGTCGAACCAAATAAAGACGGTTTTGTTTGGTCCTGTTTGTGGTAGTGTTTGTGGTGTTTGTTTATGATTAGGATGTCCACAAACAAAAACTAATTCAATGACGCACAAACAAATGACATTAGATCTCTACATACAAACAAAACAAATACCCGTGGTTGCCTACAAACAAACAACAACAATATAGAGTGAACACAAACAAAAGCAAACAATGGATCTCATCAGGCAAACATAAGTTAATTAAAATGCACACACACACCACACACACACGCAAGCACACTCATACTCCAGAAATGAACCACGCCCAAATACGGTGCACGCACACACACACACACACACACACACAACATATCATTTCCAAGGTTAAAGGTCAAAGTAATTATTTCTAAATTGCCTTCATAACACAGGCGGGGAGGAAGCGGGCGGTGGTGTTGAAGCTAAGCTGCCTTGGGGAGGAGAGAGATGTGTGGGGAGAAGGGGAGTTATCCGTAGCATGGTAGTCTCTCGGCTGCACTGTGACACCATTTTTGTGTTGTTTACGGGTCATGTCAAGCCAAGAGGTCAGATCAGGTCATGTCAAGCCAAGAGGTCAGGTTAGGCCAGGTCAGGTCAAATATAGGTCAGTCAAAATCTGCTTTATAAGAATACCCACATCTTTCTGTGTCTGTCTGTCATTAGTGAATAGTGTTATTATCCACCATATTCCTTAACACCTTTCCATACTCTCTACCATAACCTTGTCACCGTCGTTACCAGCCTTGAGTGACACATTACCTCATAAGCCCAGAAGGAGGTGCTGGTAGCGGGTCTTATGTGACGATAATCCATAAGAAAGTGAAGATATTGTATATAGTAGGTGTGGATGGCTGTTGTCGAGTCAGTGCTGCCTATGAAGTGAGAGGGGCAGGACATGACCTTCTCTCATCAGTAAAACACACATTATTACAACAGGTGAAGACTTGGCGGCCAATTCACCTCTCGAGGGACTACAATAGATAATGTTTGTGTTCACTATAATAAAATATATATCACCTGAAGATTAAACAGCTTATGTGACTCGTGTTACCTTGATTGGGTTAGGTTAGGTTAAATTAATTCGGGTTAGGTTAAGTTAGATTATTACTGTAGTTATTATTATTTTTTGTTAAATGTCGTTATGTCTGAGCCTTGTTTGTTTTGTGCGGTAGTTATCAAGGTTGTTAAGCTAATTACCGGTGTGTCTCTAATCACCTATCACATAACACCTTTTGTTGACTTAATTGTCTCGTGTGTGTGTGTGTGTGTGTGTGTCCAATTGATCCTGCAGCCGGTCACCGCCTTCCGTGACACACACACACACACGCGCACGCACGCACACACACTCAGTAGGTGTGGGCGCGAGTAGCTTAAGGAAGATGTCTCACTTGTACGGGACGTAGCGGAGGAGGCAGCTACTCTGACCAGGAGGCCAGGTGAAGGTGAGGCCAGGTGAAGGTGAGGCCAGGTGAAGGTGAGGCCAGGTGAAGGTGAGGTCAGGTGAAGGTGAGGCCAGGTGAAGGTGAGGCCAGGTGAAGGTGAGGTCAGGTGAAGGTGAGGCCAGGTGAAGGTGAGGCCAGGTGAAGGTGAGGTCAGGTGAAGGTGAGGCCAGGTGAAGGTGAGGCCAGGTGATGGTGAGGGCAGGTGAAGGTGAGGCCAGGTGAAGGTGAGGCCAGGTGAAGGAGAGGCCAGGTGAAGGTAGGTGCCAGGTGAAGGTGAGGCCAGGTGAAGGAGAGGCCAGGTGAAGGTGAGGCCAGGTGAAGGTAGGTGCCAGGTGAAGGTGAGGCCAGGTGAAGGAGAGGCCAGGTGAAGGTGAGGCCAGGTGAAGGAGAGGCCATGTGAAGGTGAGGCCAGGTGAAGGAGAGGCCAGGTGAAGGTGAGGGCCAGGTGAAGGTGAGGGCCAGTCAGTGTACAGTCAAGTTATCTGCCATTCATTCAGTGTACAGACAGTTTATCAGTCAAGCAGTCAGCCAATCAGAAGCATTCATTGGGTTATCACTACCATCAGAAGCAGTTGAACGGAGGTAAAGTTATTAATTTACGAGAGAGAAAGTCTAGTGAAAGGACTTAACAGAGAGAGAGAGAGAAAGGGGAAGGAAAACGTATAAAGATGTAAAAAAGAGACAGAAAAAGAAAGAATTAGGTCGAGAGGGGAAAGGAAAACGAATGAAGACAAAGATAGAAAAAGAAAGAATTAGGAAGAAAGCAAAATAAAGGAAGGAGTGGAGGAGAAGGATTAAAATTTACCAGAGAGGAAAACTGCCACAGTGTTGATCCAGCCGAGCGTATAAGTCGACCCGGGGGATATACCTGCCCCTAATACCTGGTCCCTAATACCTGACCCCTAATACCTGGTCCCTAATACTGGTTCCCTAAACACCTGGCCCCTAATACCTGCCCCTAATACCTGGTCCCTAATACTGGTTCCCTAAACACCTGGCCCCTAATACTGGTTCCCTAAATACCTGACCCCTAATACCTGGCCCCTAATACCTGACCCCTAATACCTGGTCCCAAATACCTGGTTCCCTAAATACCTGACCCCTAATACCTGACCCCTAATACCTGACCCCTAATACCTGACCCCTAATACCTGGCCCCTAATACCTGACCCCTAATACCTGGTCCCAAATACCTGGTTCCCTAAATACCTGGCCCCTAATACCTGGTCCCTAATACCTGGTTCCCTAAATACCTGACCCCTAATACCTGACCCCTAATACCTGACCCCTAATACCTGGCCCCTTCCCTGATATTTCCCGACCTTGTTTAATATTTCCCCTGCCCTTGACCATTGACCTGCCAGCCCTTTTGATGACACAGCTTTCTCCCTCCCTCCCACCCTCCCTCCTTCCCTCTCTCCCTCCCTGTCTCCCTCTCTCCCTCCCTCTCTCTCTCTCCCTCCCTCCCTCCCTCCCTCACTCCGTCCCTCCCTCTCTCTCTCCCTCCCTCCCTCCCTCCCTCCTTCCCTCCCTCCCTCCCGTGTTCAGAAATACTCTCCATATATCCACGTCTCTCTGGTATATCCGTAAAAGGTTTATACTGTTCACAAGCATCACTAGTCACTCACACAACCATTTTTCTAACTTTAATTTTTGTTATTGTTAATTTCTCTTATTTATCATTTATTGTATACAGTAAAACCTCCATTTAACGGACATCAATCTCCAGTGGAACCTCTTTATAACGGATTCTCTCTCTCTCTCTCCATATAAATCCGTTAGATGGAGGTTTCACACTTAAGATACCCTCGATATAACGGACTTTCATCTATATTGTTCGCTACATGGAGGTTTTAGAGTTAACGGACCCTCTAAAAACGGACATTGATCAGAAGGAGAGGTGATCACTGCACCCACCCCGTCAGACCCCAGGGGCGCCACGCACACTATCACGACCTCTTACAGTTATTGGATAGATGCTTCCCCAGGGGCACCTTCCTACTGCCTCACACCTCCTTCCTACTGCCTCACACCTCCTTCGAGTCATGGTGTTCTTCTCACTACTGCCTCTTTGCATCTTCTCATTTTAACTTCCCCCCCTCCTCCCCCCACCCTCCTCCCCCACCCCCTCCTCCCCCCATCCCCTCCTCCCCACCCCCTCCTCCCCCATCCCCCTCCTCCCCCCACCCCTCCCCCCCCATCCCCCTCCTCCCACCTCCTCCTCACTAGTAACAACACTTGTGCCAATCGTCTTACACTTCACTCCATCAAAACATTCCCTCCTCTCTTACAAGTCTTCCTCCTCTCTTCCTCCTCCTCCTCATTACTCATCACTTTAGCAATATTCACAATACTCCTCCTTAAATAGTAATCAGATCTCACTCATTTTACTCATATCTTTACCCTTAATATTACTCACTAACTCACATTTAATATTGCTCACATATTCCTCACAAAAGTAAAAACACCTACCTCACCTGCCAGCCACTTCACACCTGTTGAATTAACCTGTGTACACCTTCTTACCTCTTAACACCCCCCCCCCCCCCACACGAGAGAGAGAGAGAGAGAG
The DNA here is from genome assembly GCA_958450375.1 of Homarus gammarus. Taxonomy (NCBI): domain Eukaryota; kingdom Metazoa; phylum Arthropoda; class Malacostraca; order Decapoda; family Nephropidae; genus Homarus; species Homarus gammarus. Next base: position 460,158 of record CAUDMG010002352.1, on the reverse strand, counting down.
AGAGAGAGAGAGAGAGAGAGAGAGAGAGAGAGAGAGAACTGTAAGGCCCTCTCGGTAATCTGACAAACCTCTTATATGAAGCTTCCTTTTTTGAAGCCCCCATTCACACAGGGTTTATGTCTGCCCCCCTCAAGTGAAGCCTTACCTCCACCTGTCCGACACATCTCCCTACAGAGTCTCTTCACTTGTGTTCTAAAGAGCTTTGGGAATCTGTTCACTCAGGCTGGTAATATTTGATGAACTTTTTGCTATGGTTGTTCGTATTAAACCTCTTACACAGTCTGCATCATAAGTGTGTCTTGTGTGCTGTCAATGTACAGAGTGTGTCATAAGTCGTGCACCATACTGTACAGAGTGTGTCATAAGTCGTGCACCATACTGTACAGAGTGTGTCATAAGTTGTGCAACCTACTATACAGTGTGTGTCATAAGTTGTGCAACCTACTATACAGGGTGTCTTATAGGTTGTCCATCATACTGTCCAGGAAGCACCGTGAGGCTTCAGGAAGCACCCTGGGGCTCCAGGAAACACCGTGGGGGGAGCTGGGAGAGGCGTCACCCCTGGCAGGCAGCTGCAGTTGGCACGACGCCACAGCTGCAGTGTGTCGCAATACAGTTACGTATATGTGAGAAGAGAGAAGGAAGGGAGAGATGAGAGGCAAGGAAAGGGGAGGTAGGGGAGGGTAGGGGGCAAGGGAGGGTAGGTGGTAAGGGAGGGAGAAGAGGCAAGGAAGGGCGAAGAGGCAAGGACCTGAGGGGAGGAGTAGGCAGGAAAAACAGAAAGTGGGAGGAGGAAGGTACGGGAGGTGTGAACGGAAGACTAACGTGGAACAGAGAGGAGGAAAAAGAAAACCTATCTCACATTATCTCTCAACCATACCCCCCCCCCCCCACACACTGCTCGATTATCTCCCTCCCTCCCACCACCTCTCCCTCCACTACAGGTGTGCGGTAATTACTCTAATAACATGACTATATTACCTTTTTCCCAAGGTAGGTAGAGGGGAGAGGGGTGTAGAGGGAGGGGGAGGGGGAGAGGGCGAGGGAAGGGGGAAGGGTATGGGAGGGAAGGGTAAGGTGAGGGGAGGGATGGAGGGAGGGAGGTGAAGGGTAGGAGGGGTGCTCCAAGAGGTGAGTGGGTTAAAGGGTAGTGTTACAAGGTGTGGGTGTGTGTGTGTGTGTGTGTGTGTGTGTGTGTGTGTGGGTGTGTGTGTCGGTTCCTGAGTATTGTGAACTTTGTACTGTACATTCGTGTGTAAACTTATGTACAACACACACAACACAACACAACACACACCAGAGGAAGGGAGAGAGGAGGTGAGAGTCTACCAGGTAACAACCACAACACACCTCACCTGCTGATGGCCCGCCCCGGGGAGTGTGTTAACCTGGTGACCCTTCCCTCACCTACCATACCATACACCATACACCATACACCATCTCCCTCCCTCCCTCCCTCCTTTCCTACTTCTCCTCCTCCTTCCATTCCTGCTCTACCTGCCCCGCCACCCCCACCCCCCCTTCCTCCACCATACCCCAACCTCCCCCCCTCCCTACCTCACCTTCATTAGTGTAGAGAAAGGAGACAAAACCAGAGTTAATGATGATAATGATGATGGCAGGGTGAGGGGGCGGCCGCCTCCTCTACTCCTGCCAAAACACCTTCGTCGAGAACCCATTACAGGTCACCCATTTTTACCTTTAATTACAGGTTTACAGGTCTTTACAGGTCACCCCGTTTACCCCCATTATAAATGTTTACAGGTCATCCCATTTACCTCCCTTACAGGTTACCTCGTTTACCTTAATTACAGGTGTTTACAGGTCACTAGGTAACACACATATTACCTTCATTGTAACACCTTTTGTAAACCTTGACCTATATAGTTTGTTTATCCTTTTAGTCGATAATCTTATATAAAATGTGATTGTTTGTGTGTATGTGTCTTAAAGTGTTTGTTTGTCTTGTTTGTTATTTAAAGGTTACCAAAAAAAACAGATAGAAACAAACGACAACAGAAGAACAGCAAAAAAAAACACAACAAACAGAATAAAACAATAATATAACAGACAACAGGACAACAGACAACAGTACAACACAACACAACACAACACAACAGACAACAGTACAACACAACACAACACTTCACTCAAAACACAAAAGGTGTGTTGGTTTGAGGGTAAAGGTGAAAGGTCAGAGAGAGGCGGTGTTCGACCCAGTGAGTGTGTGTGGAGAAGGGGGCGTGAAGACCTAACCTAATCTAACCAACCTAACTAGACTACCAGAGACTTATACAGAATAAACACCTAACTTACAGACAGACAGACACAATAACAGACAGACAGACGGACAGACACAATAACAGACAGACACACAGACAAAGGAAGAGACTCACAGATGAATCCCTCCTCGAAGTTTATGTCAAGGGATAAAATACTGGGATTCAGAAGTGCAATCCCGGCCCTACTGACTGTGTGTGGCACTTCCTCTCCCCCCACACCTTTACTACTACTACTACTACTACTACTACTACTACTACACACACACTACTAGACATACTTTCTATCTACATCTTCTTCTCACTGTCCCTCTTCCTCCATCCATTCCTTTATACCTCTCCCCCCCCCCTCCCTCTTCGCCTCACTACCCGACCAACACATCAGTATTGTCCACAAATCGTCTACTCCACAAGAGACACACGCGGGTCATGTTCCGGGTTGACACAAGAGGGGGTCTGAGGTCTGGAGGCGTGTATTCAGAGGCCATGAGAGGTCACGGATGCTGGAGGTAGAGGTACTGAGAGGTCACGAGATGCTGGAGGACACGAGAAGTCAAATGTTACACGAATGTCAGAGGTAAAGATAATATTCACCAGGTGTGTGTGAGGGTCGGTACACCTGACTGTGTGTGTGTGTGAGGGTCGGCACACCTGACTGTGTGTGTGTGTGAGGGTCGGTACACCTGACTGTGTGTGTGTGTGAGGGTCGGTACACCTGACTGTGTGTGTGTGTGAGGGTCGGTACACCTGACTGTGTGTGTGTGAGGGTCGGTACACCTGACTGTGTGTGTGTGTGAGGGTCGGTACACCTGACTGTGTGTGTGAGGGTCGGTACACCTGACTGTGTGTGTGTGAGGGTCGGTACACCTGACTGTGTGTGTGTGTGAGGGTCGGTACACCTGACTGTGTGTGTGTGAGGGTCGGTACACCTGACTGTGTGTGTGTGTGAGGGTCGGTACACCTGACTGTGTGTGTGTGTGAGGGTCGGTACACCTGACTGTGTGTGTGTGTGAGGGTCGGTACACCTGACTGTGTGTGTGTGAGGGTCGGTACACCTGACTGTGTGTGTGTGAGGGTCGGTACACCTGACTGTGTGTGTGTGAGGGTCGGTACACCTGACTGTGTGTGTGTGTGAGGGTCGGTACACCTGACTGTGTGTGTGTGTGAGGGTCGGTACACCTGACTGTGTGTGTGTGAGGGTCGGTACACCTGACTGTGTGTGTGTGTGTGAGGGTCGGTACACCTGACTGTGTGTGTGTGTGAGGGTCGGTACACCTGACTGTGTGTGTGTGTGAGGGTCGGTACACCTGACTGTGTGTGTGTGTGAGGGTCGGTACACCTGACTGTGTGTGTGTGTGTGAGGGTCGGTACACCTGACTGTGTGTGTGTGTGAGGGTCGGTACACCTGACTGTGTGTGTGTGAGGGTCGGTACACCTGACTGTGTGTGTGTGAGGGTCGGTACACCTGACTGTGTGTGTGTGAGGGTCGGTACACCTGACTGTGTGTGTGTGTGAGGGTCGGTACACCTGACTGTGTGTGTGTGTGAGGGTCGGTACACCTGACTGTGTGTGTGTGTGAGGGTCGGTACACCTGACTGTGTGTGTGTGTGAGGGTCGGTACACCTGACTGTGTGTGTGTGTGAGGGTCGGTACACCTGACTGTGTGTGTGTGTGAGGGTCGGTACACCTGACTGTGTGTGTGTGAGGGTCGGTACACCTGACTGTGTGTGTGTGAGGGTCGGTACACCTGACTGTGTGTGTGTGTGAGGGTCGGTACACCTGACTGTGTGTGTGTGAGGGTCGGTACACCTGACTGTGTGTGTGTGAGGGTCGGTACACCTGACTGTGTGTGTGTGTGAGGGTCGGTACACCTGACTGTGTGTGTGTGAGGGTCGGTACACCTGACTGTGTGTGTGTGAGGGTCGGTACACCTGACTGTGTGTGTGTGTGAGGGTCGGTACACCTGACTGTGTGTGTGTGAGGGTCGGTACACCTGACTGTGTGTGTGTGAGGGTCGGTACACCTGACTGTGTGTGTGTGAGGGTCGGTACACCTGACTGTGTGTGTGTGTGAGGGTCGGTACACCTGACTGTGTGTGTGTGAGGGTCGGTACACCTGACTGTGTGTGTGTGAGGGTCGGTACACCTGACTGTGTGTGTGTGAGGGTCGGTACACCTGACTGTGTGTGTGTGTGAGGGTCGGTACACCTGACTGTGTGTGTGTGTGAGGGTCGGTACACCTGACTGTGTGTGTGTGTGAGGGTCGGTACACCTGACTGTGTGTGTGTGAGGGTCGGTACACCTGACTGTGTGTGTGTGAGGGTCGGTACACCTGACTGTGTGTGTGTGTGAGGGTCGGTACACCTGACTGTGTGTGTGTGTGAGGGTCGGTACACCTGACTGTGTGTGTGTGAGGGTCGGTACACCTGACTGTGTGTGTGTGTGAGGGTCGGTACACCTGACTGTGTGTGTGTGAGGGTCGGTACACCTGACTGTGTGTGTGTGTGAGGGTCGGTACACCTGACTGTGTGTGTGTGAGGGTCGGTACACCTGACTGTGTGTGTGTGTGAGGGTCGGTACACCTGACTGTGTGTGTGTGAGGGTCGGTACACCTGACTGTGTGTGTGTGTGAGGGTCGGTACACCTGACTGTGTGTGTGTGAGGGTCGGTACACCTGACTGTGTGTGTGTGTGAGGGTCGGTACACCTGACTGTGTGTGTGTGTGAGGGTCGGTACACCTGACTGTGTGTGTGTGAGGGTCGGTACACCTGACTGTGTGTGTGTGTGAGGGTCGGTACACCTGACTGTGTGTGTGTGTGAGGGTCGGTACACCTGACTGTGTGTGTGTGAGGGTCGGTACACCTGACTGTGTGTGTGTGAGGGTCGGTACACCTGACTGTGTGTGTGTGTGAGGGTCGGTACACCTGACTGTGTGTGTGTGTGGGTCGGTACACCTGACTGTGTGTGTGTGAGGGTCGGTACACCTGACTGTGTGTGTGTGAGGGTCGGTACACCTGACTGTGTGTGTGTGAGGGTCGGTACACCTGACTGTGTGTGTGTGTGTGGGGTCGGTACACCTGACTGTGTGTGTGTGAGGGTCGGTACACCTGACTGTGTGTGTGTGTGAGGGTCGGTACACCTGACTGTGTGTGTGTGTGAGGGTCGGTACACCTGACTGTGTGTGTGTGTGAGGGTCGGTACACCTGACTGTGTGTGTGTGAGGGTCGGTACACCTGACTGTGTGTGTGTGTGAGGGTCGGTACACCTGACTGTGTGTGTGTGTGAGGGTCGGTACACCTGACTGTGTGTGTGTGTGAGGGTCGGTACACCTGACTGTGTGTGTGTGTGAGGGTCGGTACACCTGACTGTGTGTGTGTGTGAGGGTCGGTACACCTGACTGTGTGTGTGTGTGAGGGTCGGTACACCTGACTGTGTGTGTGTGTGAGGGTCGGTACACCTGACTGTGTGTGTGTGAGGGTCGGTACACCTGACTGTGTGTGTGTGTGAGGGTCGGTACACCTGACTGTGTGTGTGTGTGAGGGTCGGTACACCTGACTGTGTGTGTGTGTGAGGGTCGGTACACCTGACTGTGTGTGTGTGTGAGGGTCGGTACACCTGACTGTGTGTGTGTGTGAGGGTCGGTACACCTGACTGTGTGTGTGTGTGAGGGTCGGTACACCTGACTGTGTGTGTGTGTGAGGGTCGGTACACCTGACTGTGTGTGTGTGAGGGTCGGTACACCTGACTGTGTGTGTGTGTGAGGGTCGGTACACCTGACTGTGTGTGTGTGAGGGTCGGTACACCTGACTGTGTGTGTGTGTGAGGGTCGGTACACCTGACTGTGTGTGTGTGAGGGTCGGTACACCTGACTGTGTGTGTGTGAGGGTCGGTACACCTGACTGTGTGTGTGTGTGAGGGTCGACCATTGTGCGTGTGTTTACATCTGTTTGTCTATCGTTTCTGTACAAAATACTCTGTCAATTTACTTGGTTTAAGTGTTGGTGACCTTGTCTGTGTGTTTCATAAGTGTTGGTACAGTCACTCAAAACTACCAACTATACCAAATTATGTTGAGAATATACGCTCTTCAAAACAATCTATTCACCTGTTTTGTTTATTTACACAGATGAAAACTGGAAACAAATGACAACTACACAAAGAGAATAATTTTCTTAGCTGACAAATAAAAGTTTATGTAAATTATAAGATTATTTTGATACTTTTGTTGTGAGAGGCAGAGCTGTGGAGACGGTGAACCTCTGTCTTGTTTGACCTTCCTCTCTCACCTAGCCCTGCCTCCCTCACCTAGCCTTCCCTCCCTCACGTAGCTGCCTCCCTCACCTAGCCCTGCCTCCCTCACCTAGCCTTCCCTCCCTCACGTAGCTGCCTCCCTCACCTAGCCCTGCCTCCCTCACCTAGCCTTCCCTCCCTCACCTAGCCTTCCCTCTCTCACCTAGCCCTGCCTCCCTCACCTAGCCTTCCCTCCCTCACCTAGCCTTCCCTCTCTCACCTAGCCCTTCCTCTCTCACCTACCCTTCCCTCTCTCACCTAGCCCTTCCTCTCTCACCTAGCCTTCCCTCCCTTCCTTCATCTTTTCCCCTTCCTCCTTCTCCTCTCTTCCCCTTCTCTTCCTCCTCCTCCTTCTCCCCTCTCCATCTCCCCCATCCCCCCCCCTTCAACAGTCTTCATGCCTCCCTCCTCTTCCTCTTCATCCCTCTTACTACTCCCCTCCTTCCCTTCTCCCCCTCGCTCCAATCTCCTCCTCCTCCTCCTTCCTTTCTCGACCTCCTGAATCTTTAAACACAATTAGGCAAGCATCTCACTCCTCGCCAGGTAGTGAGGAAACCTGTAGCTACTGAGGACTGGTAGGTTACTGGACCAGATCAAAACCTGTAAAAACACCTGTCCACAGTAAAAACACCTGTCCACAGTAAAAACACCTGTCCACAGTAAAAACACCTGTCAATAGTAAAAACACCTGTCAATAGTAAAAACACCTGTCCACAGTAAAAAAAACAAACACCTGTCAATAGTAAAAACACCTGTCCACAGTAAAAAAAACAAACACCTGTCAATAGTAAAAACACCTGTCAATAGTAAAAACACCTGTCAATAGGTGGTGGTGAGGTAGGCGGTGGTGATGTAGGCGGTGGTGATGTAGGCGGTGGTGAGGTAGGTGGTGGTGATGTAGGTGGTGGTGAGGTAGGCGGTGGTGATGTAGGCGGTGGTGAGGTAGGCGGTGGTGATGTAGGTGGTGGTGAGGTAGGCGGTGGTGATGTAGGCGGTGGTGAGGTAGGCGGTGGTGATGTAGGCGGTGGTGAGGTAGGTGGTGGTGAGGTAGGCGGTGGTGAGGTAGGTGGTGGTGAGGTAGGTGGTGGTGAGGTAGGTGGTGGTGAGGTAGGTGGTGGTGAGGTAGGTGGTGGTGAGGTAGGCGGTGGTGAGGTAGGTGGTGGTGAGGTAGGTGGTGGTGAGGTAGGCGGTGGTGAGGTAGGTGGTGGTGAGGTAGGCGGTGGTGAGGTAGGCGGTGGTGAGGTAGGCGGTGGTGAGGTAGGCGGTGGTGAGGTAGGTGGTGGTGAGGTAGGCGGTGGTGAGGTAGGCGGTGGTGAGGTAGGTGGTGGTGAGGTAGGTGGTGGTGAGGTAGGCGGTGGTGAGGTAGGCGGTGGTGAGGTAGGTGGTGGTGAGGTAGGTGGTGGTGAGGTAGGCGGTGGTGAGGTAGGTGGTGGTGAGGTAGGCGGTGGTGAGGTAGGTGGTGGTGAGGTAGGTGGTGGTGAGGTAGGCGGTGGTGAGGTAGGCGGTGGTGAGGTAGGTGGTGGTGAGGTAGGTGGTGGTGAGGTAGGCGGTGGTGAGGTAGGTGGTGGTGAGGTAGGCGGTGGTGAGGTAGGTGGTGGTGAGGTAGGCGGTGGTGAGGTAGGTGGTGGTGAGGTAGGCGGTGGTGAGGTAGGTGGTGGTGAGGTAGGTGGTGGTGAGGTAGGCGGTGGTGAGGTAGGTGGTGGTGAGGTAGGTGGTGGTGAGGTAGGTGGTGGTGAGGTAGGTGTAGGTGAAGTAGGTGGTAGTCGTGGTGGAGTAAATGTTGGGGCAAGTGGTGACCATCATTATCACCCACCAACGTTACCACCATCACCATCACCACCACCACCACCACCACAACCATCACCACCACCACCAACACCACCACCACCACCACTACCAGGCCTGCGGTACCATCCACACCCACCGGAATAACACCTTTAACTTCAGTGTGTGGAGCGAGGTGTGGTGTGTGGTCCCCCTCTCTCTCTCTCTCTCTCTCTCTCTCTCTCTCTCTACCACAACAAACCAACACCCGGAACACCAAACTAATTACTGTACAGCAGCAGTTGACACACAATGTTGCCCCGACGAGTAAATCTCCCACGGTAACAACGCCAGTGCCGGTCATCATCAACGCCAGTGCCGGTCATTATCAACGCCAGTGCCAGTCATCATCAACGCCAGTGTCGGTCATCATCAACGACAGTGCCGGTCATCATCAACACCAGTGCCGGTCATCATCAACGACAGTGCCGGTCATCATCAACACCAGTGCCGGTCATCATCAACACCAGTGTCGGTCATCATCAACGACAGTGTCGGTCATCATCAACGCCAGTGCCAGTCATCATCAACGCCAGTGCCGGTCATCATCAACGACAGTGTCGGTCATCATCAACGACAGTGTCGGTCATCATCAACGCCAGTGCCGGTCATCATCAACGCCAGTGCCGGTCATCATCAACGACAGTGCCGGTCATCATCAACACCAGTGTCGGTCATCATCAACACCAGTGCCGGTCATCATCAACGCCAGTGCCGGTCATCATCAACGACAGTGCCGGTCATCATCAACACCAGTGTCGGTCATCATCAACGCCAGTGCCGGTCATCATCAACGCCAGTGCCGGTCATCATCAACGCCAGTGCCGGTCATCATCAACGCCAGTGCCGGTCATCATCAACGCCAGTGTCGGTCATCATCAACGCCAGTGCCGGTCATCATCAGCACCAGTGTCGGTCATCATCAACGCCAGTGTCGGTCATCATCAACGCCAGTGTCGGTCATCATCAACACCAGTGTCGGTCATCATCAACGCCAGTGCCGGTCATCATCAACGCCAGTGCCGGTCATCATCAACGCCAGTGCCGGTCATCATCAACGCCAGTGCCGGTCATCATCAACGCCAGTGCCGGTCATCATCAACACCAGTGCCGGTCATCATCAACACCAGTGTCGGTCATCATCAACGCCAGTGCCGGTCATCATCAACTCTTATAACTCCCTCAGGGTTAAGTGACGGAAAGTGTGATCAGACAAGTCAGTCCCGGTGGTGTCTCCCCTCCCTGGCCATGGGGACCCCACTTACCGTCTGCGTCTCACTCACCTCTCTCCTACCCCCCCTCCCCCCTCCTGAAATTTCCCCCCACATGACCCCTTCCCCCTGATAACCCTCTCATGCACCACACACACACACACACGGACCAGGTGGAGGAGGGGGTGGCACCACACACACACACACTGACCAGGTGGAGGAGGGGGTGGCACAACACACACACACACACACACACACAAACACCGACCAGGTGGAGAAGGGGGTGGCACAACACACACACACACACACACACACACACACCGACCAGGTGGAGGAGGGGTGGCACCACACACACACACACAAACACACAAACACCGACCAGGTGGAGAAGGGGGTGGCACAACACACACACACACACTGACCAGGTGCAGGAGGGGGTGGCACCACACACACACACACTGACCAGGTGGAGGAGGGGGTGGCACAACACACACACACACACACACACACAAACACCGACCAGGTGGAGAAGGGGGTGGCACAACACACACACACACAAACACACACACACCGACCAGGTGGAGGAGGGGTGGCACAACACACACACACACACACACACACACACAAACACCGACCAGGTGGAGAAGGGGGTGGCACAACACACACACACACACACACACACACACACACACACACTGACCAGGTGGAGGAGGGGTGGCACAACACACACACACACCGAGCAGGTGGAGGAGGGGTGGCACAACACACACACACACACACACACAAACACCGACCAGGTGGAGAAGGGGGTGGCACAACACACACACACACACACACAAACACACACACACCGACCAGGTGGAGGAGGGGTGGCACCACACACACACACACACACACACACAAACACACAAACACCGACCAGGTGGAGAAGGGGGTGGCACAACACACACACACATACACACACAAACACACACACACCGACCAGGTGGAGGAGGGGGTGGCACCATACACACACACACACACCGACCAGGTGGAGGAGTGGGTGGCACCACACACACACACACACACACACCGACCAGGTGGAGGCACCATACATACACACACATTAACCATCACCACCACTATGTGTGTGTGTTGTGCCACCTCCTCCTCCACCTGGTCGGTGTGTGTGTGTGTGTGGTGCCACCCCCTCCTCCACCTGGTCGGTGTGTGTGTGTGTGTGTGTGGTGCCACCCCCTCCTCCACCTGGTCGGTGTGTGTGTGTTTGTGTGTGTATGTGTGTGTGTGTTGTGCCACCCCCTTCTCCACCTGGTCGGTGTGTGTGTGTGTGTGGTGCCACCCCCTCCTCCACCTGGTCGGTGTGTGTGTGTGGTGCCACCCCCTCCTCCACCTGGTCGGTGTGTGTGTGTGGTGCCACCTCCTCCTCCACCTGGTCGGTGTGTGTGTGTGGTGCCACCCCTCCTCCACCTGGTCGGTGTGTGTGTGTGTGTGTGTGGTGCCACCCCCTCCTCCACCTGGTCGGTGTGTGTGTGTGTGTGTGGTGCCACCCCCTCCTCCACCTGGTCGGTGTGTGTGTGTGTGTGGTGCCACCCCCTCCTCCACCTGGTCGGTGTGTGTGTGTGTGTGTGTGGTGCCACCCCTTCCTCCCCCTGGTCGGTGTGTGTGTGTGTGTGGTGCCACCCCCTCCTCCACCTGGTCGGTGTGTGTGTGGTGCCACCCCCTCCTCCACCTGGTCGGTGTGTGTGTGTGTGTGGTGCCACCTCCTCCTCCACCTGGTCGGTGTGTGTGTGTGGTGCCACCCCCTCCTCCACCTGGTCGGTGTGTGTGTGTGTGTGTGGTGCCACCCCCTCCTCCACCTGGTCGGTGTGTGTGTGTGTGTGTGGTGCCACCCCCTCCTCCACCTGGTCGGTGTGTGTGTGTGTGTGTGGTGCCACCCCCTCCTCCCCCTGGTCGGTGTGTGTGTGTGTGTGGTGCCACCCCCTCCTCCACCTGGTCGGTGTGTGTGTGGTGCCACCCCCCTCCTCCACCTGGTCGGTGTGTGTGTGTGTGTGGTGCCACCCCCTCCTCCACCTGGTCGGTGTGTGTGTGTGGTGCCACCTCCTCCTCCACCTGGTCGGTGTGTGTGTGTGGTGCCACCCCCTCCTCCACCTGGTCGGTGTGTGTGTGTGTGTGTGTGGTGCCACCCCCTCCTCCACCTGGTCGGTGTGTGTGTGTGTGTGTGTGTGGTGCCACCTCCTCCTCCACCTGGTCGGTGTGTGTGTGGTGCCACCCCCTCCTCCACCTGGTCGGTGTGTGTGTGTGTGTGTGGTGCCACCCCCTCCTCCACCTGGTCGGTGTGTGTGTGTGTGTGTGGTGCCACCCCCCCCTGCACCTGGTCGGTGTGTGTGTGTGGTGCCACCTCCTCCTCCACCTGGTCGGTGTGTGTGTGTGGTGCCACCCCTCCTCCACCTGGTCGGTGTGTGTCCGCCCCGTTGGCACTGCCTCTTTAACTCCCTCAGCCCACACTGGTGCCACCGTCCACCACCACTATTATCATCACTACCACAACTACTATCACCACCATCACTACTACCACTTCCACCACCTCTACCACCACCACCCACTTAAAATCAGTGTCAATAAGTGTTAAGAGATCGTTGGTACACTGGTAAGTGGTCACCCCTCCACTTAAGCACACACCAGGTATAAGTGATATTATATACATAACACAGGTAAATCTACTGGATCACCTGTAGATTAGACACACCTGCTTATGTTACCTCTTAAACATGCTTGGGGGAGGGGGGATCTAGGTCAGGTCAGGTAGTTTAATCTTTAGGAGAACGGTAAACATTTTATATGACGCAACACTCACCATCTCCCCTCCCTCCACCCTCACCGTCCCTCCCTCCACCCTCACCGTCCCTCCCTCCACCCTCACCGTCCCTCCCTCCACCCTCACCGTCCCTCCCTCCACCCTCACCGTCCCTCCCTCCACCCTCACCGTCCTCTACCCTACCTTCAAAAACTCGTCAGATTTCCTCATAAAATCGTCGACAGTGCCAGACAGTGCCAGACAGTGCCAGGAAAGTGTTCTCGCCTTTTCCCCCTAACACGTGATTACCCTGTTCACCTCTCCACGGCTCAAGGGTCTACTTCTCTCACCCCCCCCCCCCCCCCACACGTGTACTCCCTCTCTCCCTCCCTTCCTCCCGCACAAATACTTGATTCTCACAAATTAAATATACGTTCATTTATTCCTATACATCTATACCAAAAAACACACACGCATGAAAAATACACGCATACATACATACAGACATACATACAGACATACATACACAGCAGAAAATGGCATACAGCGAGAGGGAGAGAACGTGTTTTATCTTCTTGATTTTGAAACTCTTGGGAAAAAGAAAATGGCGTTCTATTATTTTTGTTGTTTACCTATCGTCATCTTTTTCTCTAACAACAACAATAATAACTTTCTCCCACACATACAGAACAACACGGTGGAGCATGTAGTATTGAACACACTGGTAGTTTATCTGGCCAAAGTAACATGTTCTCAACAAATCGTAACCTAACCTAACCTAAACTAAACTAAACTAACCTAACCTAACCTAAACTAAACTAAAATGCGATGGGTTATATTTTCTCTCTCTTTTCCCGCCACTAAAACAGGTATAACCCCAGCGAGTGTTGTAGTAGTTATGTTGTTTTGAAGATGGAACTAAAATTTGGCCAAGATGCTCAAAGAGTTACAGTACGATAACATTTCCCTCACGGTCAACACCACGGCACCACCCCCCCCCCCCTATCAGTTATATAACACACAAAAATACCTTCATATCCAACCCAATTTTAGACGTTAATAACTGTTTTTTTCAGACAACCTTTACACCACAGTTACTCCTGATAAACACTTCATCTTCTTTGAGTTTATTTGTTTACTTAATTCACTGTGTAATGTTTGGACGGATGACACAACACTAATAAATTTGGATTCCTGGACAAAATGGATGATTTATGACCAGGACAAAATGGATGATTTATGACCAGGACAAAATGGATGATTTATGAAGGGGTTATAAATAATCCTATGAACCAATAAGAAGAAGAAGAAGAAGAAGAGTCAATTTCGTTATATTGTGTCTATGTCCATTAGCAGGAAAGAGGAAGGGGAGTGAAGGAGGTGTGAAGAGGATAAAGAGGAGGGGGGAGGAGGAGGAGGGAAGATGGAGGAGAAGAAAGATGGAAGGAGGAAGAGAAGGATGAGAGGAGGGAAGGAGAAAGAGGATGATGAGGAGAGGAGGAGGGAGAAGGTGAAAATAGGATAAAGAAGAAGAATAAGAAGGAGGAGAAAATAAGAAGAAAGACGTAGGAAGGTGAGAAAGAAACAAAGAAACGCCTCTACACCTCACCAGTAGTTAAGTGCCACTGATGGAGGTAAAGGCACTTAATGGCACTGGCACTGGCACCACCACCACCACCACCACCATTATGATAACTCTTCCGGTCCTCAACCACAACCATCGATTTTTGGGGGAGGGGAGAGGGGAAGGGGAGGGGGAGACAATTCTTACGATCACTTCTTGTCCCTTGAGGTGGGGGAAGTAGGGGGAGGGGGGTAAGGAAGGAGAGGGAGGGGAAAGGAGCGGGGGAGGGGAAAGGAGCGAGGTGGGGTGGGTGAGGGGAAAGAAGCGGGGTGGGGGAGGGGAAAGGAGGGGTGGGGGGAGAGGGGGGACGGGGAAGGGAACCAATTCTGATGATCACTCTGCCTTGTATACGAAGCAAGAGTGTGTCCAATAAACTAGCCCCCCCAAGCAAATCTGAAACACACACACACACACACACACACACACACACACACACGTAGTAAAGGCAGACGTTCACTCGGTCGTCGTGTTAGCTTAAAGGACCTTCGGGCGGGCATCTGTGTCTGTGCCTGTGAAGGACCTAACAAATATATTTCCTACCAACCCGCCAGCGAGATGATGGTGTACCTCAACAACCGCCTTCAGGAGCCAGAGGAGCTGGGAAACAACACCACTACACCACCAGCAGTAGACACCAGTACCTTCTTCAACACCACTACACCACCAGCAGTACACACCAGTACCTTCCTCAACACCACTACACCACCAGCAGTAGACACCAGTACCTTCTTCAACACCACTACACCACCAGCAGTAGACACCAGTACCTTCCTCAACACCACTACACCACCAGCAGTAGACACCAGTACCTTCTTCAACACCACTACACCACCAGCAGTAGACACCACCAGTACCTTCCTCAACACCACTACACCACCAGCAGTAGACACCAGTACCTTCTTCAACACCACTACACCACCAGCAGTAGACACCAGTACCTTCCTCAACACCACTACACCACCAGCAGTAGACACCAGTACCTTCTTCAACACCACTACACCACCAGCAGGAGGAAGCACCAGTACCTTCCTCAACACCACTACACCACCAGCAGTAGACACCAGTACCTTCCTCAACACCACTACACCACCAGCAGGAGGAAGCACCAGTACCTTACTCAACACCACTACACCAGCAGCAGGAGGAAGCACCAGTACCTTACTCAACACCACTACACCAGCAGCAGGAGGAAGCACCAGTACCTTACTCAACACCACTACACCACCAGCAGGAGGAAGCACCAGTACCTTACTCAACACCACTACACCAGCAGTAGGTGGAAGCACCAGTACCTTACTCAACACCACTACACCACCAGCAGGAGGAAGCACCAGTACCTTACTCAACACCACTACACCACCAGCAGGAGGAAGCACCAGTACCTTCCTCAACACCACTACACCACCAGCAGGAGGAAGCACCAGTACCTTACTCAACACCACTACACCAGCAGCAGGAGGAAGCACCAGTACCTTACTCAACACCACTACACCACCAGCAGTAGACACCAGTACCTTACTCAACACCACTACACCAGCAGTAGGTGGAAGCACCAGTACCTTACTCAACACCACTACACCACCAGCAGGAGGAAGCACCAGTACCTTACTCAACACCACTACACCACCAGCAGGAGGAAGCACCAGTACCTTACTCAACACCACTACACCAGCAGTAGGTGGAAGCACCAGTACCTTACTCAACACCACTACACCACCAGCAGGAGGAAGCACCAGTACCTTACTCAACACCACTACACCACCAGCAGGAGGAAGCACCAGTACCTTCCTCAACACCACTACACCACCAGCAGGAGGAAGCACCAGTACCTTACTCAACACCACTACACCAGCAGCAGGAGGAAGCACCAGTACCTTACTCAACACCACTACACCACCAGCAGGAGGAAGCACCAGTACCTTACTCAACACCACTACACCACCAGCAGGAGGAAGCACCAGTACCTTACTCAACACCACTACACCACCAGCAGGAGGAAGCACCAGTACCTTACTCAACACCACTACACCAGCAGCAGGAGGAAGCACCAGTACCTTACTCAACACCACTACACCACCAGCAGGAGGAAGCACCAGTACCTTACTCAACACCACTACACCAGCAGTAGGAGGAAGCACCAGTACCTTCCTCAACACCACTACACCACCAGCAGGAGGAAGCACCAGTACCTTACTCAACACCACTACACCACCAGCAGGAGGAAGCACCAGTACCTTACTCAACACCACTACACCAGCAGTAGGAGGAAGCACCAGTACCTTACTCAACACCACTACACCACCAGCAGGAGGAAGCACCAGTACCTTACTCAACACCACTACACCACCAGCAGGTGGAAGCACCAGTACCTTACTCAACACCACTACACCAGCAGTAGGAGGAAGCACCAGTACCTTACTCAACACCACTACACCACCAGCAGGAGGAAGCACCAGTACCTTACTCAACACCACTACACCAGCAGTAGGAGGAAGCACCAGTACCTTACTCAACACCACTACACCACCAGCAGGTGGAAGCACCAGTACCTTACTCAACACCACTACACCAGCAGCAGGAGGAAGCACCAGTACCTTACTCAACACCACTACACCACCAGCAGGAGGAAGCACCAGTACCTTACTCAACACCACTACACCAGCAGCAGGAGGAAGCACCAGTACCTTACTCAACACCACTACACCAGCAGTAGGTGGAAGCACCAGTACCTTCCTCAACACCACTACACCAGCAGTAGGTGGAAGCACCAGTACCTTACTCAACACCACTACACCACCAGCAGGAGGAAGCACCAGTACCTTACTCAACACCACTACACCAGCAGTAGGTGGAAGCACCAGTACCTTCCTCAACACCACTACACCAGCAGTAGGAGGAAGCACCAGTACCTTACTCAACACCACTACACCAGCAGCAGGAGGAAGCACCAGTACCTTCCTCAACACCACTACACCACCAGCAGGAGGAAGCACCAGTACCTTACTCAACACCACTACACCAGCAGTAGGTGGAAGCACCAGTACCTTCCTCAACACCACTACACCACCAGCAGGAGGAAGCACCAGTACCTTACTCAACACCACTACACCAGCAGTAGGAGGAAGCACCAGTACCTTCCTCAACACCACTACACCAGCAGTAGGAGGAAGCACCAGTACCTTACTCAACACCACTACACCAGCAGTAGGTGGTGGCCCAGGGATCATTACCGATGTCTCAGTCTAGTCACGTCCACCTTGTTGCTCGTTCTACGTCTCTCTCTCTCTCTCACTTTATCTCTCTCTTTCTCACTTTATCTTTCAATTCTTTCTCACCTCCTCCACCACACCAGCAGGTAGCCCCGGCCCTCCCCCACCACACCAGCAGGTAGCCCCGGCCCTCCTCCACCACACCAGCAGGTAGCCCCGGCCCTCCTCCACCACAGCAGCAGGTAGCCCCGGCCCTCCTCCTCCACCACACCAGCAGGTAGCCCCGGCCCTCCTCCTCCACCACACCAGGAGGTAGCCGCGGCCCTCCCCGTGTAGGCCTGAAGGTGGACCTCAACTTGTGGTAATGTTAATCCTCTCACAAGGTCTCCCAGCTGGAACACGTCACGAGTAAACAAACCATTGATGGC
>CAUDMG010002352.1:335000-437500 GCA_958450375.1 Homarus gammarus | reverse complement strand
GAACGGTAATTAAGAGAGGGGAGAGTTGCGTGCTAAAGGAGGAGGAGGAGAAGAGGGGGGAGGAGGAGAAGAGAGATAAGGGAGAGGAACAGGAGGAAGTGAAGACGAAGGAAGAGGAGGAGGAATAGGAGACGGGGAAGAGAGTGAGAGAGAGACAGAATACACGAGCAGAGAGAGAGAGAGAGAGAGAGAGAGAGAGAGAGAGAGAGAGAGACCTGACACCTGCTCATACACCTCCATAGTTCATCATCTTTCCTTATTCACTATACCGCTTACCATGACCTCTCACCTTGGCCTCTCACCTTGACCTCTCACCTTGAACTCTTAGTGACCTTGACCTCGAAATATCCCCCTTACTAGTGACTCTGACCTAATGTTTGTCATTGACTTAATTAACGACACACAGGTAAACACGACTGAACCAGCACAGGCAACGAGGTAGTTCAGGTTAACTATAATTAACCAGAGAACAATCTTAATAAACCGTAATTATAACCATGTATATAACTTGTGATGACGACCATTTAAAATAACTATAATTACACCTATAACTTCTTGTGGTAATTTAACCTAAAACTTAATTATAATTAAACCTTAAGACTTATGATAATTATAAATAATTCTGGGATTATTCTCACGAGTATAACTAATTATTTCACACATATACAGAGTGTCTCACAAAAATGTATACACCCTGACCTAAGACACCTAGTGACCTTGTTAACGACACTGACCTCACATTAACACAAGACAAGAGTGTGACTCACCCCGGCGGGAGACAACAGCGGGGCGTTACTTACCTGAGGGAAAAAATAAATAATTATGAGAAAAAAATATTTGTAAAAACTCATAATATTTTCACTTCCAAAAAGCATGAAACATATATAGTTGGCCTGTGACCAGAGTGTGTTGTATAATGGAGTGGTCAGCCTACTCGCCCCGCAAGCGAGTGGACCCGGGTTTGATCCCCGGGCAAGGTGAAACTATGGGCAAGTTTCTTAACGCCATTTGCCACTGTCAACCAAGCAGTAATTGGGGACTTGGATGTTAATCGATTTGCAGATCGTCTTCCGGGGTAATTATTAGCTAGTGTAGTTGGCGACATGTCCGGTCTTCTCGGACTATTCCTTGACACTGGGTCATGCAGCTCGTTAACTCAGGGTGTGGTTGTTGTGTTGGTGACAGCTTCTACACCTTAAACACTGGGTCACGCAGCTCGTTAACTCAGGGTGTGGTTGTTGTGTTGGTGACAGCTTCTACACCTTAAACACTGTGTCATGCAGCTCGTTAACTCAGGGTGTGGTTGTTGTGTTGACGGCAGCTTCTACACCTTAAACACTGTGTCATGCAGCTCGTTAACTCAGGGTGTGGTTGTTGTGTTGACGGCAGCTTCTACACCTTAAACACTGGGTCATGCAGCTCGTTAACTCAGGGTGTGGTTGTTGTGTTGACGGCAGATTCTACACCTTAAACACTGGGTCATGCAGCTCGTTAACTCAGGGTGTGGTTGTTGTGTTGACGGCAGATTCTACACCTTAAACACTGGGTCATGCAGCTCGTTAACTCAGGGTGTGGTTGTTGTGTTGACGGCAGATTCTACACCTTAAACACTGGGTCATGCAGCTCGTTAACTCAGGGTGTGGTTGTTGTGTTGACGGCAGATTCTACACCTTAAACACTGGGTCATGCAGCTCGTTAACTCAGGGTGTGGTTGTTGTGTTGGTGACAGCTTCTACACCTTAAACACTGGGTCATGCAGCTCGTTAACTCAGGGTGTGGTTGTTGTGTTGACGGCAGCTTCTACACCTTAAACACTGGGTCATGCAGCTCGTTAACTCAGGGTGTGGTTGTTGTGTTGGTGGCAGCTTCTACACCTTAAACACTGGGTCATGCAGCTCGTTAACTCAGGGTGTGGTTGTTGTGTTGACGGCAGCTTCTACACCTTAAACACTGGGTCATGCAGCTCGTTAACTCAGGGTGTGGTTGTTGTGTTGACGGCAGCTTCTACACCTTAAAAAATTCACTGATATATGGCATTAGTATAATTAATTTTGTTCAGTGCTAAGTTGCACTGCTTCACTGTGTCTGTCTGTGTGTTATGTTAGTTATTGTTCACAATGTTTTACACCAACACAACTCCCATTAAGCGGCCGCAGCTCACCTGAATAACCAAGCCGGGGTTCGTGTATGAATATTAATAAGTTTAATTCATTTGTTTGTTTATTTAGGTCGAGGTGGTCCATGTAGAGCTGTGGGTGTGTACGTGTTTCACCAGACGTACAGCCGTGTGTGTGTGTGTGTACGTGTTTCACCAGATGTACAGCCGTGTGTGTGTGTCCTGGTCTACAACACAGGACAACGCCAGAAAAAAAATTCTAAAAGTTTATCTGGCAAAGAAAACTTTTTTCATCTGTCCATCAGGGAAGCGACGTCTCAACACTCTTTAATTTCCGCCTCTCACAACCTCTTCCTCCCCCTCTCCTTCTAAACCCCTTCCTGCCCCCCCTTCTCTCCCCCTCTCACCATCCACCCTCTTTTCCTCTCCCTCCCCCTCTCGCCCCTCCTCCACACGACTGTAGAGGGCCTGGCCAGCCTCCTCTCCCTCCCCCTCTCGCCCCTCCTCCACACGACTGTAGAGGGCCTGGCCAGCCTCCTCCCCCTCCCCCTCTCGCCCCTCCTCCACACGACTGTAGAGGGCCTGGCCAGCCTCCTCTCCCTCCCCCTCTCGCCCCTCCTCCACACGACTGTAGAGGGCCTGGCCAGCCTCCTCCCCTCCCCCTCTCGCCCCTCCTCCACACGACTGTAGAGGGCCTGGCCAGCCTCCTCCCCCCTTCACAACCATCCTGACTCAGCACACAAGGAGAATCAACCCGTTTTCTTGGTCTCGAGCCAGGTGGAGGGAAGGTCTCGAGCCAGGTGGAGGGAAGGTCTCGAGCCAAGTGGAGGAAAGGTCTCGAGCCAGGTGGAGGGAAGGTCTCGAGCCAGGGGGAGGGAAGGTCTCGAGCCAGGTGGAGGGAAGGTCTCGAGCCAGGTGGAGGGAAGGTCTCGAGCCAGGTGGAGGGAAGGTCTCGAGCCAGGTGGAGGGAAGGTCTCGAGCCAGGTGGAGGGAAGGTCTCGAGCCAGGTGGAGGGAAGGTCTCGAGCCAGGGGGAGGGAAGGTCTCGAGCCAGGGGGAGGGAAGGTCTCGAGCCAGGGGGAGGGAAGGTCTCGAGCCAGGTGGAGGGAAGGTCTCGAGCCAGGTGGAGGGAAGGACCTTTGTCATTTTAAAAACCATGACTTAAACCCACACCATCCTAAACCCACACCATCAAGGCTCACTTAATCTATTGTAAAATTGGTTCATATTACCGAGAGAGAGAGAGAGAGAGAGAGAGAGAGAGAGAGAGAGAGAGAGAGAGAGAGAGAGAGAGAGAGAGAGAGAGAATTCACCCAGTATGTTCATTTTTTTTTTAATGTGGTATTGTATTGTTGATGGGGTTTAAGGGGGCAGAGGGGGAAGGGGGAGGGGAGGGGGGGAGAAAGAGAAAGGGGGAGGAGAGGGGGGAGAAAGAGAAAGGGGGGAGGGAGGGGGAGGGGGGGAAAGGGAGACACACATTGTTTTATCTCCGCTTTTGGGGTGAGATTATTTTGGGGTGTGTGGAAGAGGCATTGGACTCCATCACCCTTGAGAGAGAGAGGGTGGAAAAGGGTAGTGGGATGGTTAGAGGATGGAAGGGGTGGCGTGATGGGATGGGTGGAAGAAGGAAGGGGTGGCGTGATTGGATGGATGGAAGACGGTGATGAGATGGATGAAATATGGGGTAGTGGAAGGATGGAAAGGAAGGTGGTGGGAGAGAGAATGGAAAGGGGTGATGGGAAGGGTGGAAGAGGTGACGCAGGATGGATGGAAGGGGCGACGCATGATAGTTTACGCTACACACACACACGCACGCTCTGCCTCTGAGGGTGACGCTGACCAGTATACGCGCGTTAACAACCAAACTATCCAATTATCTCTAGTTCCCCTTTTGACGTTCATTAATCCGTATCTAACCCGGCAGCGAGATGGGATTGGTTAGTCCCACAGAGCCACTCATCTACCAGTATAGCCCCATAGAACCACTCATCTACCAGTATAGCCCCACAGAGCCACTCATCTACCAGTATAGCCCCACAGAGCCACTCATCTACCAGTATAGCCCCACAGAGCCACTCATCTACCAGCATAGTCCCACAGAGCCACTTATCTACCAGTATAGCCCCACAGAGTCACTCATCTACCAGTATAGCTCCACAGAGCCACTCATCTACCAGTATAGTCCCACAGAGCCACTCATCTACCAGTATAGTCCCACAGAGTCACTCATCTACCAGTATAGCTCCACAGAGCCACTCATCTACCAGTATAGTCCCATAGAGCCACTCATCTACCAGTATAGCCCCATAGAGCCACTCATCTACCAGTATAGTCCCATAGAGCCACTCATCTACCAGTATAGCCCCACAGAGCCACTCATCTACCAGTATAGCCCCACAGAGCCACTCATCTACCAGTATAGCCCCACAGAGCCACTCATCTACCAGACCAACAACCTCAATCTGTCCATCGTAGAGCCCGCCCGTTCTTTTCTGTCACAATTACCGTCAACATTAGAAAGTTTACATACCCACCCGTCTCTTGCTCCGGATCAGCGAGAAGATTCCTTGGGCTTTGTCCCGGATTTTACGGAATTTAACTGGAACTACAAAAGCTTTATCCGTGTGTTAGGAATTTTTATCAGTATTTTAGCGTGAGGGATTTAACCTGGTTCACATTTTTGGCCATTTTCCGGAATTAGTTTATGTCAGGTCAGAACTTTTTTTTGGGGGGGGGGGGGGGGGGGGGGTTTTCCCCACTAAAGTCAAATATTCCTTTTGTAAACACTGTATGAAATTGTCTATTGGTATATAAATGTAATATAGTATAAACAATATAAATATAAACAGATTTTATAGTTTATAGTTGAGTTAGTTATACCTGAGGTTGTTAATTAGTGAGGGATAGATGAAGGTGGATATGGACAGGTAAGTAACTGAACACAGGTGAGCTCTGGCCGTAGAGTTGAGAGATTGATGAGCTGAGATAGACGGAGGGAGGAGGAAAGAAGGAGAGCGAGAGGGAGGAAAGGAAGAAGATAGAGAGAGAAAGACAGACAGACAGGGGGAGAGAAACATAAAGAAACAGACGGACAGACGGAGAAAAGAGAATCGAGTGAGAGAGAATGAGAAGACACCAACAGCGGGAGATGAGAGAAGTGTGTATGAGGGAAGGGAGGGAGGGGAGGGACGGAGAGAGAGAGAGAGACGGAGGGAGGGAGGGAGAGGGAAGGAGGGAGGAATGAGGGAAGTGAGGATGATTCGCCTCCGTCATTACCTCACAACAAAGACACATAAAACACAACATCAGTAATCAATAGCCAAGACTGTCTGTGTGTGTGTGTGTGTGTGTGTGTGTTAAAGATGACAGACCAGCAGGAGAGAGGCACTACACCACACACTACAATACACTACACCCTACACACACCACTGACACACTACACTACACCATACACTACACCACACACTACAATACACCACACCCTACACACACCACTGACACACTACACTACACCATACACTGACACACTACACTACACCACACACTACAATACACTACACCCTACACACACCACTGACACACTACACTACACCATACACTACACTACACCACACACTACAATACACTACACCCTACACACACCACTGACACACTACACTACACCACACACTACACTACACCACACACTACAATACACTACACCCTACACACACCACTGACACACTACACTACACCATACACTGACACACTACACTACACCCTACACACTACACTACACCACACACTACACCACACACCTACTATCTGTCCTCACCACTTTCTTCATCAAGACCATTGTGTCATCTGTTTTCTCCGGGACCCAGACTTACCATTGATGTGTTGGGTGGTCGACGAAACACTCTGTCTGTCATTCTTACTCTACTTTTCTGTCTGTGTTTGTCTGTGTTTGCTTGCCTGTCTTTGTCTCTCTCTGTTTGTCTCTTTCTATCTGTCTTGAGAGAGAGAAGAGAAGAGAAGAGACAGCAGCAGCGGGACCTAACTTTAAGATATCATGAATAATATCTTAAGTTGGGTTTATTTAGTTGCCTCTGACACACTCTCGTCTCTCCTGCCGTGATAATGTTACCTGCCGTGGCCGTGTTACCTGCCGTGGACGTGTTACCTGCCGTGTTACCTGCTGTGGCCGTGTTACCTGCCGTGGCCGTGTTACCTGCCGTGTTACCTGCCGTGTTACCTGCCGTGGCCGTGTTACCTGCCGTGTTACCTGCCGTGTTACCTGCCATAATGATAAATAACATTTCCATAACTATTTACACGAGCTATCATCATGGTGCTCTCTCTCTCTCTCTCTCTCTCTCTCTCTCTCTCTCTCTCTCCGTGCCTCTGACCTTTCAATCTCCCACGTCCTCCTCCACTCCCCCACGTCGTCCTCCACCCTCCCACGTCGTCCTCCACCCTCCCACGTCGTCCTCCATCCTCCCACGTCATCTTCCACCCTCCCACGTCGTCCTCCACTCCCCCACGTCGTCCTCCACCCTCCCACGTCGTCCTCCACCCTCCCACGTCGTCCTCCACTCCCCCACGTCGTCCTCCACCCTCCCACGTCGTCCTCCATCCTCCCACGTCGCCCTCCCTGTCGCACCGATCTAGAGAGGTAGAGTGAGTGTACGTGAGGGAGAGGTTAGGACGACACTCACTCTACCTCTCTACTCTCCCAACACACACACACACACACACACACACACACACACACACGCATCTGACCTTTAATACTCGAAATATGGCGAAAAAAAATATAGCAATAATCCTTGACTGGAGACGGAAGCCATAGTGAGACAGAAGCGTAAGTGGACAGACATGAGAAGTGAGACACAACAATCCTGCTCACGAGAGGAAAATATTGGAACCAGGAGTGAATTTTAGAAGATACATTTTATGATCTAGAAGAGAAAATATTGGAACGAGAAGTGAATTTTAGAAGAATATACATACATCACTGTGATCAAGGAGGGAAATATTTGAACAAGAAGAGGTCTTTAAAAGAATATACATACATCACTATATTCATGGGGAGAAAATATTGGAACGAGGATTAAATTTTAGAAGAATTTACACACATCAATGTAAATTCAAGAAAGTAAAATATTGGAACGAGGAGTGAATTTTTAGAACTAATTATATGATATTTCTTCTTGGCCAAGGAAAATAAACAGCCAATTAAAGGAAGAGTATCATATAAAATGTCTTAACGCTGCAGAAAAGTCAATAATGAACAGAAATTAAACCAAAACCTCCCAATTGGAACATTTTTAGAAGAGGAGGAAGAAACTTGATTGGTTCCGAGAGATCCTGAGATTGACGATGATTGGTCATCTCGAAGCCAATCCGCACTGAAGGCTGACGTAAACACGACCTCCTGATGACGTCAATCACGCCATTATCACCAGAACGGAGCGGCGACTGGTGCCGTGTTCACCAGCAGCCGAGTGGTGTAACAAAGCGGTGAGCCAGAGACCATCTTGATGGGTAAACTGTCAGCCTTGAGGTAGACCCAGTTAGGCCTAGCTACTGTACCTTGGGGCATTTATAGAGGCTCTGGGACCTGACGAGGGGCTGACCAGACCTAACCTACCCTGACGAGGGGCTGACCAGACCTAACCTACCCTGACGAGGGGCTGACCAGACCTAACCTACCCTGACGAGGGGCTGACCAGACCTAACCTACCCTGACGAGGGGCTGACCAGACCTAACCTACCCTGACGTGGGGCTGACCAGACCTAACCTACCCTGACGTGGGGCTGACCAGACCTAACCTACCCTGACGAGGGGCTGACCAGACCTAACCTACCCTGACGTGGGGCTGACCAGACCTAACCTACCCTGACGAGGGGCTGACCAGACCTAACCTACCCTGACGAGGGGCTGACCAGACCTAACCTACCCTGACGAGGGGCTGACCAGACCTAACCTACCCTGACGAGGGGCTGACCAGACCTAACCTACCCTGACGAGGGGCTGACCAGACCTAACCTACCCTGACGAGGGGCTGACCAGACCTAACCTACCCTGACGAGGGGCTGACCAGACCTAACCTACCCTGACGAGGGGCTGACCAGACCTAACCTACCCTGACGAGGGGCTGACCAGACCTAACCTACCCTGACGAGGGGCTGACCAGACCTAACCTACCCTGACGAGGGGCTGACCAGACCTAACCTACCCTGACGTGGGGCTGACCAGACCTAACCTACCCTGACGTGGGGCTGACCAGACCTAACCTACCCTGACGAGGGGCTGACCAGACCTAACCTACCCTGACGTGGGGCTGACCAGACCTAACCTACCCTGACGAGGGGCTGACCAGACCTAACCTACCCTGACGAGGGGCTGACCAGACCTAACCTACCCTGACGAGGGGCTGACCAGACCTAACCTACCCTGACGAGGGGCTGACCAGACCTAACCTACCCTGACGAGGGGCTGACCAGACCTAACCTACCCTGACGAGGGGCTGACCAGACCTAACCTACCCTGACGTGGGGCTGACCAGACCTAATCTACCCTGACGAGGGGCTGACCAGACCTAACCTACCCTGACGAGGGGCTGACCAGACCTAACCTACCCTGACGTGGGGCTGACCAGACCTAACCTACCCTGACGTGGGGCTGACCAGACCTAACCTACCCTACCCTGACGAGGGGCTGACCAGACCTAACCTACCCTGACGTGGGGCTGACCAGACCTAACCTACCCTGACGTGGGGCTGACCAGACCTAACCTACCCTGACGAGGGGCTGACCAGACCTAACCTACCCTGACGTGGGGCTGACCAGACCTAACCTACCCTGACGAGGGGCTGACCAGACCTAACCTACCCTGACGTGGGGCTGACCAGACCTAACCTACCCTGACGAGGGGCTGACCAGACCTAACCTACCCTGACGAGGGGCTGACCAGACCTAAACCTAGCCCTGACGAGGGGCTGACCAGACCTAACCTACCCTGACGTGGGGCTGACCAGACCTAACCTACCCTGACGAGGGGCTGACCAGACCTAACCTACCCTGACGAGGGGCTGACCAGACCTAACCTACCCTGACGTGGGGCTGACCAGACCTAACTTACCCTGACGTGGGGCTGACCAGACCTAACCTACCCTGACGTGGGGCTGACCAGACCTAACCTACCCTGACGTGGGGCTGACCAGACCTAACCTACCCTGACGTGGGGCTGACCAGACCTAACCTACCCTGACGTGGGGCTGACCAGACCTAACCTACCCTGACGTGGGGCTGACGTGAGTGATGACTTAGATTGCAAGAATAAAAAAAAAAATAAACTGAATAAAAATAAATAAATAAAATAAAATAAAAATAATAGAATGAAGTAAAATAAAATAATAAAATAAATTAAAACAAAATACAATACAATACAATAAATATGTCCACCTGAGCCCCGACCATTGGTGTGTCTCTTTGGTTGATATAAAGAAAACTTGACCAGTCCTCCACAACTCTCCCCGCCAGTGAGTCCAGGGAACAAACCGAGCGAGCCTCCCAGCCCGCCCTCCCTCCCTCCCTCCCTCCTTCATTCATTCATTCATTTCTTCTTTCCTTCTTTTATTCCTTCCTTCCTCCCCTTCCCTCCTTCCTCCCCCTCCTTCCTTCCTTCCTTCCTTCCCTGACAATGACGGGTAAGGGAGGGGTGAGGGAGGGGGTGAGGGAGGGGTAAGGGAGGGGTGAGGGAGGGGTAAGGAGGGGTGAGGGAGGGGTGAGGGAGGGGTAAGGGAGGGGTGAGGGAGGGGTGAGGGAGGGGTAAGGAAGGGGTGAGGGAGGGGTAAGGAGGGGTGAGGGAGGGGTAAGGGAGGTGTGAGGGAGGGGTAAGGAGGGATGAGGGAGGGGTAAGGGAGGGGTGAGGGAGGGGTGAGGGAGGGGTAAGGGAGGGGTGAGGGAGGGGTAAGGAGGGGTGAGGGAGGGGTGAGGGAGGGGTAAGGGAGGGGTGAGGGAGGGTTAAGGGAGGGGTAAGGGAGGGGTAAGGAGGGGTGAGGTGGGGTGAGGGAGGGGTAAGGGAGGGGTAAGGGAGGGGTAAGGGAGGGGTAAGGAGGGGTGAGGGAGGGGTAAGGGAGGGGTAAGGGAGGGGTAAGGAGGGGTAAGGGAGGGGTAAGGGAGGGGTGAGGGAGGGGTAAGGGAGGGGTGAGGGAGGGGTAAGGGAGGGGTAAGGGAGGGGTAAGGGAAGGGTAAGGGAGGGGTGAGGGAGGGTGAGGGAGGGGTGAGGGAGGGTGAGGGAGGGGCAAGGGAGGGGTAAGGGAGGGGTAAGGGAGGGGTAAGGGAAGGGTAAGGGAGGGGTGAGGGAGGGGTGAGGGAGGGGTAAGGGAGGGGTGAGGGAGGGGTGAGTGAGGGGTTAGGGAGGGGTAAGGGAGGGGTGAGGGAGGAGTAAGGGAAGGGGGGTGAGGGAGGGGTCAGGATGAGTAAGGGAAGGGGGGTGAGGGGGGAATGTTGGCATGATTCACACAGTTTATTACACACCCGTTGTGGTAATTGTCGCAGCTTCAGGATAATGGCTGTCAGGGAGGAGTTATGTCTGACACCACCCCGGCGGCTCCTGACGACGCCCCCCGGTGGTGCATTAAAGGGGTGAGTGAGTGTCAGGAAGTCCGCTAGTTTCCTAAAACTTTTTCCTACAAAACCTCTATTTAGCGGACTATATAGATATGAAAGTCCGTTATATCGAAGGTCCGTTAGATATGAAACCCCCAACTAACGGATTATATGGAGATACAAGTCCGGTATATGGAGGCTTAACTGTGAGGCATCGAGGAGGAGCAGAGAAGAAGGTGACTTAGTTACTGGAGGGTGAGGGAGGGTGAGGGAGGGTGAGGGAGAGTACTAGAGGGTGAGGGAGAGTAGTAGAGGGTGAGGGAGAGTACTAGAGGGTGAGGGAGAGTACTAGAGGGTGAGGGAGAGTACTAGAGGGTGAGGGAGGGTGAGGGAGAGTACTAGAGGGTGAGGGAGAGTACTAGAGGCTGAGGGAGAGTACTAGAGGCTGAGGGAGGCTGAGGGAGCGTACTAGAGGCTGAGGGAGAGTACTAGAGGCTGAGGGAGAGTAATAGAGGCTGAGGGAGAGTAGTAGAGGGTGAGGGAGAGTACTAGAGGCTGAGGGAGAGTAGTAGAGGGTGAGGGAGGCTGAGGGAGAGTACTAGAGGGTGAGGGAGAGAGGCTGAGGGAGAGTACTAGAGGCTGAGGGAGAGTAGTAGAGGGTGAGGGAGGCTGAGGGAGAGTACTAGAGGCTGAGGGAGAGTAGTAGAGGGTGAGGGAGAGTACTAGAGGCTGAGGGAGAGTACTAGAGGCTGAGGGAGAGTAGTAGAGGGTGAGGGAGAGTACTAGAGGCTGAGGGAGAGTAGTAGAGGGTGAGGGAGGGTGAGGGAGAGTACTAGAGGGTGAGGGAGAGTACTAGAGGCTGAGGGAGAGTACTAGAGGCTGAGGGAGAGTAGTAGAGGGTGAGGGAGGCTGAGGGAGAGTACTAGAGGCTGAGGGAGAGTACTAGAGGCTGAGGGAGAGTACTAGAGGCTGAGGGAGAGTAGTAGAGGGTGAGGGAGAGTGAGGGAGGGAGAGTACTAGAGGCTGAGGGAGAGTACTAGAGGCTGAGGGAGAGTACTGGCGGTGTGAGGGAGTTGGCGAGTTTCTACAACCTTTCCCTATAAAGCACCGAGGAGTAGCTCTGTGTGTGTGTGTGTGTGTGTGTGTGTGTAAACTCTCGTAATGTATGGCGGTGCACACGTGTGACTTCTGTCAGTCTCACCTGTCACCTTGGCGTGTGACGAGGAGACGGGACGTTACCTCAACACAGGATTACGTCTGAGTGTTGACTTGAGACGGCCACACTCAGGACGGCCACACTCAGGACGGCCACACTCAGGACGGCCACACTCAGGACGGCCACACTCAGGACGGCCACACTCACGACGGTTACACTCACGACGGCCACACTCAGGACGGCCACACTCAGGACGGCCACACTCAAGACGGCCACACTCAAGACGGCCACTTGGTGTACCTGGTGCCAGACACAATCCCCCGCCAGCAGTCTTAACGCATACAATCATGGCCCTTAAGGTCAGAGGTCACGGCCGCCCTTAAGGTCAGAGGTCACGGCCGCCCCTTATACTGTGTGATTCAGGCGTAATGCAGAACACTCCCTCACTCCTTCCCTTCCTCTACTGCCCACCAGAGTCCCATTCCTTCCCTCCATCCTCCTTCATGCCCTTCCTCCCTACAGATTCCTTTCCAATTCGATTCCCTCATTCCATCCTGACGGCTTAACTTCCCCCCTCACTCCTTCCCCTCCATATTCTCCATCCCTCCCTCTCCACCACACTTCTTCCGTCCCTCACACTCCTTCCCTTCCATATTCTCCATCCCTCCCTCTCCACCACACTCCTTCCCTTCCATATTCTCCCTCCCTCACACTCCTTCCCTTCCATATTCTCCCTCCCTCACACTCCTTCCCTCCCTCACACTCCTTCCCTTCCATATTCTCCCTCCCTCACACTCCTTCCCTCCCTCACACTCCCTCCCTTCCATATTCTCCTTCCCTCACACTCCTTCCCTCCCTCACACTCCCTCCCTTCCATATTCTCCTTCCCTCCCTCACACTCCTTCCCTCCCTCACACTCCTTCCCTTCCATATTCTCCCTCCCTCACACTCCTTCCCTTCCATATTCTCCCTCCCTCACACTCCTTCCCTCCCTCACACTCCTTCCCTTCAATATTCTCCTTCCCTCACACTCCTTCCCTCCCTCACACTCCTTCCCTCCCTCACACTCTCCCTCCCTCACACTCCTTCCCTTCCATATTCTCCCTCCCTCACACTCCTTCCCTCCCTCACACTCCTTCCCTTCAATATTCTCCTTCCCTCACACTCCTTCCCTCCCTCACACTCCTTCCCTCCCTCACACTCCTTCCCTCCCTCACACTCCCTCCCTCCCCTCATTAACAACTCATAAAACATCGACAGACATTGATCAACAGGGAAGGGGAGAGTCAGCCTCACACAGACGAGATACGTCTTATGAAGAGCACCAACTGGCGCCTCGACACACGGGGAACTGTCCTGGGTGAACCTGACCTGACCTACACACCAACTGGCGCCTCTACACACGGGGAACTGTCCTGGGTGAACCTGACCTGACCTACACACCAACTGGCGCCTCGACACACGGGGAACTGTCCTGGGTGAACCTAACCTGACCTACACACCAACTGGCGCCTCGACACACGGGGAACTGTCCTGGGTGAACCTGACCTGACCTACACACCAACTGGCGCCTCTACACACGGGGAACTGTCCTGGGTGAACCTAACCTGACCTACACACCAACTGGCGCCTCGACACACGGGGAACTGTCCTGGGTGAACCTGACCTGACCTACACACCAACTGGCGCCTCGACACACGGGGAACTGTCCTGGGTGAACCTAACCTGACCTACACACCAACTGGCGCCTCGACACACGGGGAACTGTCCTGGGTGAACCTAACCTGACCTACACACCAACTGGCGCCTCGACACACGGGGAAACTGTCCTGGGTGAACCTAACCTGACCTACACACCAACTGGCGCCTCGACACACGGGGAAACTGTCCTGGGTGAACCTAACCTGACCTACACACCAACTGGCGCCTCGACACACGGGGAACTGTCCTGGGTGAACCTAACCTGACCTACACACCAACTGGCGCCTCGACACACGGGGAACTGTCCTGGGTGAACCTAACCTGACCTACACACCAACTGGCGCCTCGACACACGGGGAACTGTCCTGGGTGAACCTAACCTGACCTACACACCAACTGGCGCCTCGACACACGGGGAACTGTCCTGGGTGAACCTAACCTGACCTACACACCAACTGGCGCCTCGACACACGGGGAACTGTCCTGGGTGAACCTAACCTGACCTACACACCAACAGGCGCCTCGACACACGGGGAACTGTCCTGGGTGAACCTAACCTGACCTACACACCAACTGGCGCCTCGACACACGGGGAACTGTCCTGGGTGAACCTGACCTGACCTACACACCAACTGGCGCCTCGACACACGGGGAACTGTCCTGGGTGAACCTGACCTGACCTACACACCAACTGGCGCCTCGACACACGGGGAACTGTCCTGGGTGAACCTAACCTGACCTACACACCAACTGGCGCCTCGACACACGGGGAACTGTCCTGGGTGAACCTGACCTGACCTACACACCAACTGGCGCCTCGACACACGGGGAACTGTCCTGGGTGAACCTGACCTGACCTAACACACCAACTGGCGCCTCGACACACGGGGAACTGTCCTGGGTGAACCTAACCTGACCACACACCAACTGGCGCCTCGACACACGGGGAACTGTCCTGGGTGAACCTAACCTGACCTACACACCAACTGGCGCCTCGACACACACGGGGAACTGTCCTGGGTGAACCTAACCTGACCTACACACCAACTGGCGCCTCGACACACGGGGAACTGTCCTGGGTGAACCTGACCTGACCTACACACCAACTGGCGCCTCGACACACGGGGAACTGTCCTGGGTGAACCTAACCTGACCTACACACCAACTGGCGCCTCGACACACGGGGAACTGTCCTGGGTGAACCTAACCTAACCTACACACCAACTGGCGCCTCGACACACGGGGAAACTGTCCTGGGTGAACCTAACCTGACCTACACACCAACTGGCGCCTCGACACACGGGGAACTGTCCTGGGTGAACCTAACCTGACCTACACACCAACTGGCGCCTCGACACACGGGGAACTGTCCTGGGTGAACCTAACCTGACCTACACACCAACTGGCGCCTCTACACACGGGGAACTGTCCTGGGTGAACCTGACCTACACACCAACTGGCGCCTCGACACACGGGGAACTGTCCTGGGTGAACCTAACCTAACCTACACACCAACTGGCGCCTCGACACACGGGGAACTGTCCTGGGTGAACCTAACCTGACCTACACACCAACTGGCGCCTCGACACACGGGGAACTGTCCTGGGTGAACCTGACCTGACCTACACACCAACTGGCGCCTCGACACACGGGGAACGTCTGGTGAACTAACCTGACCACACACAACAGGCGCCTCACACCGGGAACTGTCCTGGGTGAACCTAACCTGACCTACACACCAACTGGCGCCTCGACACACGGGGAACTGTCCTGGGTGAACCTAACCTAACCTACACACCAACTGGCGCCTCGACACACGGGGAACTGTCCTGGGTGAACCTGACCCACACACCAACTGGCGCCTCGACACACGGGGAAACTGTCCTGGGTGAACCTAACCTGACCTACACACCAACAGGCGCCTCGACACACGGGGAACTGTCCTGGGTGAACCTAACCTGACCTACACACCAACAGGCGCCTCGACACACGGGGAAACTCTCATGATTGAGATGGACCTTAACCTAACCTATGCTAACCTCGGTGGATTTAATCTGACCTCAGCGGAGAAAAATAAACACACTGGCTCAAATATTATTCTTAACCTCCAACTCGGTCCTGCGGTACACACCATTTCCCTCTACTGTGTTAACTAAATGTTATACTAAATGTTATACTAAATGTTATACTAACTGTTATACTAACTGTTATACTAAATGTTATACTAAATGACTTTGTTTGAACAGATAATAAAGATAATTTTTTAAACGAGTCAAAGTAGAATAAAATTATAGATACGAAGACACTCAGACAGACAGACAGACAGACAGACAGACAGACAGACAGACAGACAGATAAACAGACAGACAGACAGACAGACAGACAGGCGGATGGACGGACAAACGGACAGACTTTGAAGTAGCTAATGAAAGTGACCCAAAAGACATCACTTACCCCTGGAACCTATTTTAGGGGTCAACAAACTACCCCATGACCCCAGCCCTACCCTGTGACCCTACCCACTGACCCCAGTAGGCCTAGCAGGGGGGGGGGGGGGGAGTGAGTCACTTTGGCACCGGTCCGGGAAGCGTCGGGACCATGTGTGGCTTCTATCGATTTTTAGAGCAGCCTTCCTGTGTGTGTGTGTGTGTCTGTGTGTGTGTGTGTGTCTGTGTGTGTGTGTGTGTGTGTGTGTGTGTGTGTTGATGAGCTTCAGGAGCGGGAGAGAGATACACTATTATATCCAAGCCTCTTATTACCATGTGTCAAGACTTCAGGGATTAACGCGGGGATTAAGATGGATTACCGGTATAAATAAAGAGGGATTACCCACTACTAAGCGACTTTTCTGACCCCCATGACGGATTACTGGGATTACTGACAGGAGATAAACAGAGCATTGTGTCATAAAGGTGGATTACTGGGGAGATTTAATTAACAAGTTTGATATTGGTGGGATTTATGGCGATCATCATTAAAAACGAATTTATACTTGGGATTACTGGGATTTTGCGAAGAGGGATTATTATGACTGATAAGGGGATTACTGGATTTAACGAAGGATTATCACTCAGACGGACCAGAGGATTACTTCTACTGACATGAAGGGATTATTCGGTATGAGAGGGTAATTCTGCGACTGAGGAGGGATTACTCGGCCTGAAGAAGGATTACTGCTGCTGACGAGGGATTACTGGGACTGACCGGATTATTACTCTGACATACAGGGATTCATCGGACCGACAATTGGATTATTTAGATTAACATAAGGATTATCGTCAAGGATGATCTATAACGAATGATGTTTACGAACGGTGTGTGTGTGTTGTGTGTGTGTGTGTTATGTGTGTGTGTGTGTGTGTGTGTTAACCCTGAGCTGCTGCACCGGATATTACACTTAACAATCCGGCCAAACACCTCAAAGACTAATTAACCAAACATTGGAAATATCCGGCCAGTTATTGGATAATTAGAAGATGTTCAATCCCCCCCCCCCTCCCCACTAACCTAACCTGATAATGGCGGCTTGGTCTTGGGCTACTGTGAACGCTGGCTGGTTGGGTTAGGTTAGGTTAACCAGACCTTTAACCTTTCTGAGTAAACGTTGTATAATCTACCAGGCTTCATGCAACCTGGTCTGAACCCAACGAGGAAGGAAGGAAGGAAGGAAGGAAGGAAGGAAGGAGTGAGGAAGGGAGAGAGTAAGGTGGAGGGAAGGGAGGAGAGAGTGGGGAAGGGGGAGGGAGGGAGAGAGTGGGGAAGGGGGAGGGAGGGAGAGAGTGAGGAAGGGGGAAGGAGGGAGAGAATGAGGAGGGTGGGAGGGAGAGAGGGAGGGAGTGGGGAAGGGGGAGGGAGGGAGAGAGGGGATTAGTCTAACGTAAAGATATACGTAACTAACTCCAGGTTACATAGTGGATGGATCCCTGGGTAATATATACAGCTCACACAATAGTCTCTGTGTAGAACTAATCACCTCACGACCCCATGTCTACAACTACGACCTGATTTAACTATTATTATTATTATTATTATTTTCATTATTATTATTATTATTATTAGTATTATTATTATTATTATTACGACACAAGTACACACACACACACACACACACACACACACACAAAGACTTATTTACGGTAGACAACACCAGGTGGTGCCCGTGGTGGTGGTCGACAGGTGGTGGTGGTGGTAGACAGGTGGTGGTGGTCGACAGATGGTGGTGGTGGTAGACAGGTGGTGGTGGTGGTGGTCGACAGGTGGTGGTGGTGGTGGTAGACAGGTGGTGGTGGTGGTGGTCGACAGGTGGTGGTGGTCGACAGGTGGTGGTGGTGGTAGACAGGTGGTGGTGGTGGTGGTCGACAGGTGGTGGTGGTCGACAGGTGGTGGTGGTGGTCGACAGGTGGTGGTGGTCGACAGGTGGTGGTGGTGGGTGGTCGACAGGTGGTGGTGGTCGACAGGTGGTGGTGGTGGTGGTGGTCGACAGGTGGTGGTGGTGGTGGTGGTCGACAGGTGGTGGTGGTCGACAGGTGGTGGTGGTGGTGGTGGTGGTCGACAGGTGGTGGTGGTGGTCGACAGGTGGTGGTGGTGGTGGTCGACAGGTGGTGGTGGTGGTGGGTCGACAGGTGGTGGTGGTCGACAGGTGGTGGTGGTCGACAGGTGGTGGTGGTGGTCGACAGGTGGTGGTGGTCGACAGGTGGTGGTGGTGGTCGACAGGTGGTGGTGGTGGTGGTGGTCGACAGGTGGTGGTGGTCGAAAGGTGGTGGTGGTGGTGGTCGACAGGTGGTGGTGGTCGACAGGTGGTGGTGGTGGTGGTGGTCGACAGGGTGGTGGTGGTGGTGTGGTGGTGGTGGTGGTGGTCGACAGGTGGTGGTAGGTGGTGGTGGTCGACAGGTGGTGGTGATCGACAGGTGGTGGTGGTGGTGGTCGACAGGGTGGTGGTGAAGGTGGTGGTGGTCGACAGTGGTGTAGGTGGTGGTCGACAGGTGGTGGTGGTCGACAGGTGGTGGGTGGTGGTGGTGGTGGTCGACAGGTGGTGGTGGTCGACAGGTGGTGGTGGTGGTCGACAGGTGGTGGTGGTGGTGGTCGACAGGTGGTGGTGGTGGTAGACAGGTGGTGGTGGGTGGTCGTCAGGTGGTGGTGGTGGTGGTCGTCTGGTGGTGGTGGTCGACAGGTGGTGGTGGTGGTCGACAGGTGGTGGTGGTGGTGGTCGACAGGTGGTGGTGGTGGTCGACAGGTGGTGGTGGTGGTGGTGGTGGTCGACAGGTGGTGGTGGTGGTCGACAGGTGGGTGGTGGTGGTGGTGGTCGACAGGTGGTGGTGGTGGTGGTCGACAGGTGGTGGTGGTGGTCGACAGGTGGTGGTGGTGGTGGTGGTCGACAGGTGGTGGTGGTCGACAGGTGGTGGTGGTCGACAGGTGGTGGTGGTGGTCGACAGGTGGTGGTGGTGGTCGACAGGTGGTGGTGGTGGTGGTCGACAGGTGGTGGTGGTGGTCGACAGGTGGTGGTGGTCGACAGGTGGTGGTGGTGGTCGACAGGTGGTGGTGGTCGACAGGTGGTGGTGGTGGTGGTGGTCGACAGGTGGTGGTGGTGGTGGTGGTCGACAGGTGGTGGTGGTGGTGGTGGTCGACAGGTGGTGGTGGTGGTGGTGGTCGACAGGTGGTGGTGTGGTGGTGGTCGACAGGTGGTGGTGATCGACAGGTGGTGGTGGTCGACAGGTGGTGGTGGTGGTGGTCGACAGGTGGTGGTATACATGTGGTGGTGGTCGACAGGTGGTGGTGGTCGACAGGTGGTGGTGGTCGACAGGTGGTGGTGGTGGTGGTCGACAGGTGGTGGTGGTCGACAGGTGGTGGTGGTCGACAGGTGGTGGTGGTGGTGGTCGACAGGTGGTGGTGGTCGACAGGTGGTGGTGGTGGTGGTGGTGGTGGTCGACAGGTGGTGGTGGTGGTCGACAGGTGGTGGTGGTGGTGGTCGACAGGTGGTGGTGGTGGTCGACAGGTGGTGGTGGTGGTCGACAGGTGGTGGTGGTCGACAGGTGGTGGTGGTGGTGGTCGACAGGTGGTGGTGGTGGTCGACAGGTGGTGGTGGTGGTGGTCGACAGGTGGTGGTGGTGGTGGTGGTCGACAGGTGGTGGGTGGTGGTGGTCGACAGGTGGTGGTGGTGGTCGACAGGTGGTGGTGGTGGCGACAGGTGGTGGTGGTGGTGGTCGACAGGTGGTGGTGGTGGTGGTCGACAGGTGGTGGTGGTGGTCGACAGGTGGTGGTGGTGGTGGTGGTCGACAGGTGGTGGTGGTGGTGGTGGTGGTCGACAGGTGGTGGTGGTGGTGGTCGACAGGTGGTGGTGGTGGTGGTCGACAGGTGGTGGTGGTGGTGGTCGACAGGTGGTGGGTCTCGCTCACATACACTAGTCATCATCAGCCTTATTAACCCATAAAACTATACGGTGAAAAAATGTCGGTAATCAATCGTGTGCGTGCGTGTGTGTGTGTGTGTGTGTGTGAGTGTGCATTGTGCGTGCGTGTGTGAGTGAGTATTGTTTTTTGTTTTTGTTTTACTGGCCCCCCCCCCCCTACAGCCTTGTGTAAGGTGAAGCGCAGAAGCGTTTACAGCCCAACAGGGAAGCATGCTAAGGTCATGCTTGCCTTTGTGTCTCATGAGTTAAGGGCGTAGAAGACTGAAGAGTCAATGGTTTATGTCATCAAGTTATTGGAAGCTCCAACAACTTGTCCCTGAATACGAATTCGCAACTTTCGACTTACACCAGGTACCTACTGTACTGCTAGGGGAACAGGGACTAATGGGGGCTAGGAAGAGTGTCCAGACAACTTCAACCGGCCCGGGACTCGAGCCTGTGACATCTCGCTTGCGAGGCAAGAGCGGTACCACTCTACCACCAGCACCCCCTGTGTGTACTGTGTGTGTTGTGTTTGTGTGCGACTAAATCATTCCACAAACATCACATCGACAACGAACACAGAAACAGACCTTTTGTGGTACATAATATTAGCAGTAGCCGCTACACATAATAGTTAGGTTAGCAGTAGCCGCTACACATAATAGTTAGGCTAGCAGTAGCCGCTACACATAATAGTTAGGTTAGCAGTAGCCGCTACACATAATAGTTAGGTTAGCAGTAGCCGCTACACATAATAGTTAGGTGAGGTTAGCAGTAGCCGCTACACATAATAGTTAGCGGTAAAAGTATTATTGTATATTTTCTCTGTCAACAAACTTCTACAGCCCAGTTACTATGGTTCTCCTGCTGACTAAACTGAACTGAATTAAATTAAACTGAAAGGTCATCTCCAGTCTCTCTCTCTCTCTCTCTCTCTCTCTCTCTCTCTCTCTCTCTCTCTCTCATTTTTCTTCGTTATTCGCCCTCACCCCCTCCCTCTCACCCTCCCTTCCATCCTCCCTCTCACCCTCCCTCACCCCCTACCCTCCCTCCATCCTCCCTCTCACCCTCCCTCACCCCCTCCCTCTCACCCTCCCTTCCATCCTCCCTCTCACCGTCCCTCTCACCCTCCCTCTCACCCTCCCTTCCATCCTCCCTCTCACCCTCCCTCTCACCCTCCCTCTCACCCTCCCTCTCACCCTTCCTCTCACCCCTCTCCCTCCCTCACCCCCTCCCTCCCATCCTCCCTCTCCCCCTCCCTCTCACCCTCCCTCTCATCCTCCCTCACCCTCCCTCTCCCCCTCCCTCTCACCCTGCCTTCCATCCTCCCTCTCCCCCTCCCTCTCACCCTCCCTCTCACCCTCCCTTCCATCCTCCCTCCCTCTCACCCTCCCTCTCCCCCTCCCTCTCACCCTCCCTTCCATCCTCCCTCTCCCCCTCCCTCTCCCCCTCCCTCTCACCCTCCCTCTCCCCCTCCCTCTCATCCTCCCTCTCACCCTCCCTCTCACCCTCCCTCACCCCCTCCCTCTCACCCACCCTCTCATCCTCCCTCCCTCTCATCCTCCCTCTCATCCTCCCTCTCCCCCTCCCTCTCACCCTGCCTTCCATCCTCCCTCACCCCCTCCCTCTCACCCTCCCTTCCATCCTCCCTCTCACCCTCCCTCACCCCCTCCCTCTCACCCTCCCTCACCCCCTCCCTCTCACCCACCCTCTCATCCTCCCTCACCCCCTCCCTCTCATCCTCCCTCTCATCCTCCCTCTCATCCTCCCTCACCCCCTCCCTCTCACCCACCCTCTCATCCTCCCTCACCCCCTCCCTCTCACCCACCCTCTCATCCTCCCTCACCCCCTCCCTCTCATCCTCCCTCTCATCCTCCCTCTCCCCCTCCCTCTCACCCTGCCTTCCATCCTCCCTCTCCCCCTCCCTCTCACCCTCCCTTCCATCCTCCCTCTCACCCTCCCTCTCCCCCTCCCCTCCCTCCTCCCTCTCACCCTCCTTCCATCCTCCCTCTCATCCTCCCTCTCCCTCTCACCCTCCCTCTCCCCCTCCCTCTCACCCTCCCTCTCCCCCTCCCTCTCATCCTCCCTCACCCCCTCCCTCTCACCCACCCTCTCATCCTCCCTCACCCCCTCCCTCTCATCCTCCCTCTCATCCTCCCTCTCACCTTCCCTTCCATCCTCCCTCTCACCTTCCCTTCCATCCTCCCATCCTCCCTCTCCCCCTCCCTCTCATCCTCCCTCTCACCCCTCTCCCTCCCTCCCTCTCACCTCCCTCTCCCCTCCCTCTCACCCTCCCTTTCATCCTCCCTCTCATCCTCCCTCCCCCTCCCTCTCATCCTCCCTCTCACCCTCCCTCTCACCCTCCCTTTCATCCTCCCTCTCATCCTCCCTCTCACCTTCCCTTCCATCCTCCCTCTCACCTTCCCTTCCATCCTCCCATCCTCCCTCCCCTCCCTCTCACCCTCCCTTTCATCCTCCCTCTCATCCTCCCTCTCCCCCTCCCTCTCATCCTCCCTCTCACCCTCCCTCTCACCCTCCCTTTCATCCTCCCTCTCATCCTCCCTCTCACCTTCCCTTCCATCCTCCCTCTCACCTTCCCTTCCATCCTCCCATCCTCCCTCTCCCCCTCCCTCTCACCCCTCTCCCTCCCTCCCTCTCATCCTCCCTCTCCCCCTCCCTCTCACCCTCCCTCTCATCCTCCCTCTCACCCTCCCTCTCTTGTGTTATTGTTTGGTCTCGGCGGAAATTTGAGAAAAAACCTCAATTTATTATGACAATACCGACGAGCCCTCCGACCTGTCCCTCCCGACCTGTCCCTCCCGGCCTGCCCCTCCCGACCTGTCCCTCCCGACCTGTCCCTCCCGACCTGTCCCTCCCGGCCTGCCCCTCCCGGCCTGCCCCTCCCGACCTGTCCCTCCCGGCCTGCCCCTCCCGACCTGCCCCTCCCGACCTGTCCCTCCCGGCCTGTCCCTCCCGGCCTGCCCCTCCCGACCTGTCCCTCCGGCCTGTCCCTCCAGGCCTGCCCCTCCAGGCCTGCCCCTCCCGGCCTGCCCCTCCAGGCCTGCCCCTCCCGACCTGCCCCTCCCGACCTGTCCCTCCCGACCTGTCCCTCCGACCTGTCCCTCCCGACCTGTCCCTCCCGACCTGCCCCTCCCGACCTGTCCCTCCCGGCCTGCCCCTCCCGACCTGTCCCTCCCGGCCTGTCCCTCCCGGCCTGCCCCTCCCGACCTGTCCCTGCCGGCCTGTCCCTCCCGGCCTGTCCCTCCCGGCCTGCCCCTCCCGACCTGTCCCTCCCGACCTGTCCCTCCCGGCCTGCCCCTCCCGGCCTGCCCCTCCCGACCTGTCCCTGCCGGCCTGTCCCTCCCGGCCTGCCCCTCCCGGCCTGTCCCTCCCGGCCTGCCCCTCCCGACCTGTCCCTCCCGGCCTGCCCCTCCCGGCCTGCCCCTCCCGACCTGTCCCTGCCACTAACACAGGACACTCAGTAACCTGCACCATATTCTGGGCAGGTCAGTGGCGGCAGGTCAGTGGCAAGTCGGGTAAAGGTCAAGGATAAGTCAGGGGTAGGTCAGGGAAAGTCAAGTGCAGGTTAGGAGTGGGTCAGGCCAGGTTAGGAGTGGGGCAGGGCAGGTCAGGGTTTCCTCACCACCACACACCCTCACACCACCACACACCCTCACGCCACCACACACCCTCACACCACCACACACCCTCACGCCACCACACACCCTCACACACCCTCACACCACCACACACCCTCACACCACCACACACCCTCACGCCACCACACACCCTCACACACCCTCACACCACCACACACCCTCACACCACCACACACCCTCACACCACCACACACCAACTGGCCAGCTTTAAGCGAGGGAAACTTTTACCGGGGCAGTATCCCACCCCCCCGCTGTTGTTATGTCAGGCCGGGTTAACCAATACCTGCCTTCACCTGTAACTATGTCATACCTGTGTTAGAACAAAGGTGTTGTGTCAGCCCATTAATTACCTGTGTTACTCTTGTGTTAGGTGTTATGTGACCCAGTTATCTGTCCCTCTGATAGTCTCCAATCCCTCTCATCGGGCCTCCAATCCTTCTAATCCGGCCTCCAATCCTTCTAATCGGGCCTCCAATCCCTCTAATCCGGCCCCCAATCCTTCTAATCCGGCCTCTAATCCCTCTCATCGGGCCTCTAATCCTTCTAATAGTCTCCAATCCCTCTCACCTGCCTCTAATCCTTCTAATCGGGCCTCCAATCCCTCTCACCTGCCTCTAATCCTTCTAATCGGGCCTCTAATCCTTCTAATCGGGCCTCCAATCCCTCTCATCGGGCCTCCAATCCCTCTCACCTGCCTCTAATCGTCTCTAATTCTTCTAATCCGGCCTCCAATCCCTCAAATAGTCTCCAATCCCTCTAATCCGGCTGTCACTAATCAGACTGACATTCCCTTTGGTCCGGCTGACAACATTACTCCTAATCTGGCTATTTCTATTTCTAATCCGGCTCAAGTTTAATATCCGACCGCCATTACCACTAATCCACCGTCTCTCTCTCTCTCTCTCTCTCTCTCTCTCTCTCTCTCTCTCTCTCTCTCCGTGACAAATGAAGGCAGGAAGAGAGACCCACGAAGATTGATAAGGAGAGAGAGAGAGAGAGAGAGAGAGAGCCAGGGTTCAGCTGCAACAGTTCTCTAGTGGGTCATTGTAAGCCATCTTGTTCACCTCCCCCCCACTGGTACAGGCGGCGGCGGGGGGGGACGTCTTGGTTACCACGCTAACTACACCCACGACCCCCACCACCACCCACGACCCCCACCCGTCTCCCCCAGGCTTGAGTAATGTTCCATAACCCCTTGAGTACGATGTCTTGGCCCTTTGAGTACGATGGCTTATCCCTGTACTCATGGCATTTAAGTCAGTGTACTCAAGGCATTTAAATCACTGTACTCAAGACATTTAAATCACTGTACTCAAGGCATTTAAATCACTGTACTCAAGGCATTTAAGTCACTGTACTTAAGGCATTTAAATCACTGTACTCAAGGCATTTAAATCACTGTACTCAAGGCATTTAAGTCACTGTACTCAAGGCATTTAAGTCACTGTACTTAAGGCATTTAAGTCAGTGTACTC
Source organism: Homarus gammarus (assembly GCA_958450375.1). Taxonomy (NCBI): domain Eukaryota; kingdom Metazoa; phylum Arthropoda; class Malacostraca; order Decapoda; family Nephropidae; genus Homarus; species Homarus gammarus. The sequence continues at coordinate 412,407 of CAUDMG010002352.1, read as the reverse complement.
AAGGCATTTAAATCACTGTACTCAAGGCATTTAAATCACTGTACTCAAGGCATTTAAATCACTGTACTCAAGGCATTTAAGCCACTGTACTCAAGGCATTTAAATCACTGTACTCAAGGCATTTAAGCCACTGTACTCAAGGCATTTAAATCACTGTACTCAAGGCATTTAAGTCACTGTGCTCAAGGCATTTAAATCACTGTACTCAAGGCATTTAAATTATCGTACTCAAGGCATTTAAATCACTGTACTCAAGGCATTTAAATTATCGTACTCAAGAGGTTAAAGCTTACAAGACTCAAGACTTTCTCCAACAAGCTGGACGTATTTTGGGACTTTTCTTTGTTGACGGTCTTGAGAGCCTTGGGACTTGTACTACTGAAAGACCTTTAAAGACTCAGATGAACCCAGAGAGTCTTGGGAGGGAAGGGGGGAGTGAGGGGAGAGGGGGAGGGGAGAGGGAGGGGGAGTGAGGGGAGAGGGAGGGGGGAATGAGGGGGAGTGAGGGGAGAGGGAGGGGAGAGTGAGGGGAGAGGGGAGTGAGGGGAGAGGGAGGGGGGAATGAGGGGGAGTGAGGGGAGAGGGAGGGGGGAGTGAGGGGAGAGGGAGGGGGGAGGGGAGAGGGGGGAGGGGAGAGGGAAGGGGGAGTGAGAGGGGGGAAAACTTTACGCGGTTACCAACAAACTTACACACTTGGTCAAACTCGATAGGTGAAGTTTAAAGATTTCTCAAGAGGATACAAATATTCTGGAACACCGCCCGAATGTTCCTTTAGTTACTTATATACCACCTGACTCAAGGAACACCGCCCGAATGTTCCTTTAGTTACTTATATACCACCTGACTCAAGGAACACCGCCCGAATGTTCCTTTAGTTACTTATATACCACCTGACTCAAGGAACACCGCCCGAATGTTCCTTTAGTTACTTATATACCACCTGACTCAAGGAACACCGCCCGAATGTTCCTTTAGTTACTTATATACCACCTGACTCAAGGAACACCGCCCGAATGTTCCTTTAGTTACTTATATACCACCTGACTCAAGGAACACCGCCCGAATGTTCCTTTAGTTACTTATATACCACCTGACTCAAGGAACACCGCCCGAATGTTCCTTTAGTTACTTATATACCACCTGACTCAAGGAACACCGCCCGAATGTTCCTTTAGTTACTTATATACCACCTGACTCAAGGAACACCGCCCGAATGTTCCTTTAGTTACTTATATACCACCTGACTCAAGGAACACCGCCCGAATGTTCCTTTAGTTACTTATATACCACCTGACTCAAGGAACACCGCCCGAATGTTCCTTTAGTTACTTATATACCACCTGACTCAAGGAACACCGCCCGAATGTTCCTTTAGTTACTTATATACCACCTGACTCAAGGAACACCGCCCGAATGTTCCTTTAGTTACTTATATACCACCTGACTCAAGGAACACCGCCCGAATGTTCCTTTAGTTACTTATATACCACCTGACTCAAGGAACACCGCCCGAATGTTCCTTTAGTTACTTATATACCACCTGACTCAAGGAACACCGCCCGAATGTTCCTTTAGTTACTTATATACCACCTGACTCAAGGAACACCGCCCGAATGTTCCTTTAGTTACTTATATACCACCTGACTCAAGGAACACCGCCCGAATGTTCCTTTAGTTACTTATATACCACCTGACTCAAGGAACACAATACTTCAAGCTCTACTAGACACCTGGCTGAAGCTATCAATTAATTCTTTAGTTACCTGTGAGAACGACAAGAATTTCTCAGAGGTGCCACAGAGACTTTCAGGTAATATTATTTTAATATTTTATAGCCATACAAGATAACGATGTTGTGTTTACTGATAGTTAGGTTAGGTTAGAGGTAGGTTAGGTTAGAGGCAGGTTAGTGGTAGGTTAGAGGCAGGTTAGGTTAGCGGTAGGTTAGGTTAGAGGTAGGTTAGTGGTAGGTTAGGTTAGAGGTAGGTTAAGTTAGAGGCAGGTTAGGTTAGGTTAGGTAGGTTAGGTTAGAGGCAGGTTAGTGGTAGGTTAGAGGCAGGTTAGGTTAGAGGTAGGTTAGGTTAGAGGCAGGTTAGGTTAGTGGTAGGTTAGGTTAGAGGCAGGTTAGGTTAGAGGTAGGTTAAGTTAGAGGCAGGTTAGGTTAGGTTAGGTTAGGTTAGAGGCAGGTTAGTGGTAGGTTAGGTTAGAGGTAGGTTAAGTTAGAGGTAGGTTAGGTTAGAGGTAGGTTAGTGGTAGGTTAGGTTAGAGGTAGGTTAGGTTAGAGGTAGGTTAGTGGTAGGTTAGGTTAGAGGTAGGTTAGTGGTAGGTTAGGTTAGAGGCAGGTTAGGTTAGAGGTAGGTTAGTGGTAGGTTAGGTTAGAGGTAGGTTAAGTTAGGTTAGGTTAGGTTAGGTTAGGTTAGGTTAGAGGTAGGTTAGTGGTAGGTTAGGTTAGATGCAGGTTAGGTTAGGTTAGGGTAGGTTAGGTTAGGTAGGTTAGGTTAGGTTAGGTTAGGTAGGTTAGGGTAGGTTAGGTAGGTTAGGTTAGGTAGGTTAGGTTAGAGGCAGGTTAGGTTAGAGGTAGGTTAAGTTAGAGGCAGGTTAGGTTAGGTAGGTTAGAGGTAGGTTAGTGGTAGGTTAGGTTAGAGGTAGGTTAGGTTAGAGGTAGGTTAAGTTAGGTAGGTTAGGTTAGGTTAGGTTAGGTTAGGTTAGAGGTAGGTTAGTGGTAGGTTAGGTTAGATGCAGGTTAGTGGTAGGTTAGGTTAGAGGTAGGTTAAGTTAGAGGCAGGTTAGGTTAGGTTAGGTTAGAGGTAGGTTAGTGGTAGGTTAGGTTAGAGGTAGGTTAGTGGTAGGTTAGGTTAGAGTTAGGTTAGTGGTAGGTTAGGTTAGTAGTAGGTTAAGTTAGAGGCAGGTTAAGTTAGAGGCAGGTTAGGTTAGAGGTAGGTTAGTGGTAGGTTAGGTTAAATAAGCAGGTGTGTCTAATCTTCAGGTGATTCGTTAGTTAATTTAAAAGGATATAATATAATTTAAGTAAAGGTTATCTCACACACACACACACACACACACACTACACCAGTCATTGTTCTCACTTCACACACGACTCACTAAAACATTTCTTACTGGGTTGGTGTAATAAAATAATATAATAATAATAAACATACAATATTCCTCACAGTAAATATTTGATCATTATAAAAAAAAAACATTTAATATAGATAACTAAATATTCCATCCAGCGGTCAGGACTAAACACTAATGAGTTAAATCTTCCTTACAGTATTAATTACACTCATTAATTATTATACATCCTTCACCAACTATTAATATTTCTATCCCATCATTAACATATAAAACAATTTCAAACCAGCGCCATCTACTAAATGCCTTAACCCAGCGCCATCTACTAAATGCCTTAACCCAGCGCCATCTACTAAATGCCTTAACCCAGCGCCATCTACCCCCGCCAAACCATGACGTCACTCACCCTTCGCCACTAACTTGTATCAACGCGCCATAATATTTCTTATAACTTTTCTTCCACTGCTAATTTCTAATCTCTCGTTTTTTACCCACCGATTAATTAACATTCCTGGTCCCTTTCACCCTCCCTCTCACCACCTACCTCCCTCTCATCTACCTCTCTCATCCTACCTCCCTCTCTATTTCTCTCCCCAGCCTTTCGTTAACTAGTTCTCCTTAACTTTCCCTCTACTCCCTCTAATTTCTCATCACACATTATACCCACTCAATTAACATCCCACTCACTATTCCCCCCTTCCCTCCCTCCCACTCCCTTCCCTCTCCCTCCCTCCATTTAACCAGATTTGCTCCGTGTGTTTCCCCCTCCTAGAGCCTTGGGGGAGAGCTACACAATAGCCGCCATTATAATCTCGTGTTCAGTCTGCTACAGTTTTCCCTTCCGTTCCCTTTTTTTTTTCATTTTGTTTCGCTGTTTCAGAAGTTTCAGCGACTGTTTACTTGTGTATAGTTTTATCCACAAGAAAAGAGGAAAGTATTATTTATTTTTCTTTTGTTTATGGCTTTTGTTAGTAATTATTTAGACATCAAAACATACAGTCAAGAGCGGTGGAAATATTATATAAAATACAGCCATTATGTGTATACTCACCTTCGTCTACACACTCCCATTTGTACGTACACATACATACACACTACCATACATACTCATACAGACAAACCATTAAGCGACTGGTTAAGGAATACAAGGGCAGGTAGGTTGACAGGTACACACGGGCAGGTAGGTTGACAGGTACACAGGGCAGGTAGGTTGACAGGTACAGGTACACACGGGCAGGTAGGTTGACAGGTACACACGGGCAGGTAGGTTGACAGGTACACAGGGCAGGTAGGTTGACAGGTACAGGTACACACGGGCAGGTAGGTTGACAGGTACACACGGGCAGGTAGGTTGACAGGTACACACGGGCAGGTAGGTTGACAGGTACAGGTACACACGGGCAGGTAGGTTGACAGGTACAGGTACACACGGGCAGGTAGGTTGACAGGTACACACGGGCAGGTAGGTTGACAGGTACACACGGGCAGGTAGGTTGACAGGTACACACGGGCAGGTAGGTTGACAGGTACAGGTACACACGGGCAGGTAGGTTGACAGGTACACAGGGCAGGTAGGTTGACAGGTACACACGGGCAGGTAGGTTGACAGGTACACACGGGCAGGTAGGTTGACAGGTACACACGGGCAGGTAGGTTGACAGGTACAGGTACACACGGGCAGGTAGGTTGACAGGTACACACGGGCAGGTAGGTTGACAGGTACACACGGGCAGGTAGGTTGACAGGTACAGGTACACACGGGCAGGTAGGTTGAGGGGTAAACAAACAACGGTAAAATAAATAGTATAGAAAATCCACAACATGAAGTCAATTAAGTTTACGTCAATTAGCGGCCAGCGGAACTATTGCTGTGTACACCAGGCAGCTGCACAGCCCCGCACACACACACAGCCACACACACACACACACACACGGCCATACACTGCGACACACACACACGGCCATACACTGCGACACACACACACACGGCCATACACTGCGACACACACACACAGCGACACATCCACCTCACAACAACATTATCCCTCTAAATGTCAGATGGTTGTGTACACAGCCTCTGACCTATGGGATAATGTTACAATGTTACCCAGCCTTTGTGACACTACACTACGGTATCAACTGTCTATTATTTAACATGAGAACAATAGCAGTGTTACCAGCTGGTTTAAAAAATGACTGTTTATGTTTCCTCATGTGAACGATACATATTGCTGCCTCTCATACATCTGTTGATAGAAGAACTAGGGCGTGAGTTATAGTGAAGCCTTCATATAACGAACGAAAACAAAGTAAAGAGCAAAGAGAGAAGAAACAGCAAGAACGAAACAAACGTATGAGAAATTAACAAAAGAAGTGAAGGAAGGAGGGAGAGGAAGGAGGGTGGAGGGGGTACAGGAGGAGGAGAGGATAGGAAACAAGTCAATCGTGAACCTATTCACTGACGGAACGCACCAAGATCATTTTCCCAACTGATGACACACGGTGAGACTTTCCGAGAACAGATCAGGTATAAAGGCTCCCAAGTTACCTGTAACGTGGAGGGCGGTGCAAATATCTCCCCGCCACAGGCTCAACACTTCGTCCACTTTTTTTATTTTCCCCCCTCGCTGGGTACGTGTCTCTGCACCATATGACACCCTCAAGCAGTGCCATACAGACTCAGTTGTGGCGCCGAGTTAGATCTCTCACACACCAACATAAGGAGTCCCACAAACTACATGCCTGAGCCTTAACTCTCAAAGGCTCGTACGATTACTCATCCCTCCCGCCCTTAGTGGTGGCTGGGGGGTGCAAGAAGGTGCTAGTGTGTTGAACGGGCTGGGGTGTAGGTGGTGGGAGGATGGTGGTGGTGGGTCAGTTTCCGTCTCTGTTAAAAATCTTCAAAGATACTGAGGTAATTAAGTCAAGTTTGTGTCTGTCATTAGTTGTATTATTTACCCGGCAAAGACTCCTGTCCTGGCCGTGTAAACATTAAACTTAAGACGAATACAACTCCCACGATCTGTTGATGCTGTCCTGCTGCTTATAATACTAGCTTCTCTCTGTCAAGGTAACAGTAGTCCCTCTTGGCAATAGAAGGTCCTGCTGATGACTTTAATTCAAGCGTTGATAAGTGTTGTTGCCAAGAGAACCTAACCTACCCTAACCTACCCTAACCTAACCTAACCTAACTTTATCTACATTGTGTTCTACGACTTTTTCCCCGAGCCAAAATGCTGACTTTTCTTGTGGCGTTACCCGTACACCTCCTCCACTACATCTGTGCACCATTATAGATCATTATGGCTACACTTCCTAATGAAATCCCAAGTTTAATAGAAAATTAAGATTAAACCGATAAGTTTGTGTGTTGACAGGACAAGGAGCCTAATGACCACCTGCCTTAATGATTCCCAACAAAGAAGGAGTCTCTCTTTTTCTTTTTCTTTTAACAATTGGGAAATAAAAAAACAGAGACTATCCCTAAATTTGTCCAGTATAGTTGAGGGTCAGTTTATACATATCCCAGTATAGTTGAGGGTCAGTTTATACATATCCCAGTATAGTTGAGGGTCAGTTTATACATATCCCAGTATAGTTGAGGGTCAGTTTATACATATCCCAGTATAGTTGAGGGTCAGTTTATACATATCCCAGTATAGTTGAGGGTCAGTTTATACATATCCCAGTATAGTTGAGGGTCAGTTTATACATATCCCAGTATAGTTGAGGGTCAGTTTATACATATCCCAGTATATAAACATGAAGGAAATAACAGAAAATTGTATAATAATGACAGAATTCTTAACGAAGGTAAATTTAACTTTCTCTTATAGACCTTAAGTGTGAACAAAGCTATAGTAGAGTTCATCACAACAACAACAGCTAAGTTCTTTCTGACTGAAGGAACCTCTGGCAGTGTCAACATCTATACTATATAATATATTACCTGTTGATGATATGAAGATAATTATATATTTCAAGATATATTAAACAGTTGTACCATATCAGTAAATATATCGTCATTTTGCCTCCTCGTCCACACCTTAATAAAAAATGAAAATAATTAGTTTTTTCCCCTTTACTTCGTTTTCAATTACTTCAGTAAATGGCATCCTGTGGCGTCACTCACAACACATTCTGGGCGTCACTCACAACACATCCTGTGGCGTCACTCACAACACATCCTGGGCGTCACTCACAACACATCCTGGGCGTCACTCACAACACATCCTGTGGCGTCACTCACAACACATCCTGGGCGCCACTCACAACACATCAGTAGGTAGACGATGAAACCGGTGTCAAGTTACCAAAAAGGCGAGAAGTTACGTGTTATTAAATTATTAGAGCAGCGGTGGCGGGCCGTGTGAGCAACAGCCTAGCATCAACCTCGTCAAAGTGGTGTGCTCGCCTGTCACTCACCTGCCCTGTCATCATAAAATACCTCGTTAAAGGTAAGCCTACGCTCTGAAATTACTGCTATGTCGAGAACGAAATAAAATTACTCGGTTTTATGAGGTAAAAAAAATGTGCTTCACCGGCTGACTTCATGACTGTTAAAATGTTCAGTTTTGTTATAAATACTTCAGTGGATAAAGCCGTCACGCACCCAGTCAGTTCCTACACTGACCGACAAAAAAAATTGAACTATTATATTACTTCTATTTCAAGTTACTGATAACTTTGTGTAGCCTAAAGATAGCAAACCACCCAGCCGTATCTAAATATACTACAACCGAAATATTTTTACACACACACACACACACACACACACACAGGTCTTACTTTTCTCATTGTTCATAAGAAATGAGGAGATAAATTTACCCTAGAAACAACTATAAGGGGGTGAGGCTACTCAATGGGTACCAGTGGACAATCAACTTCACAACAAAGTAACAAGTAAAGACCTGCCGCCCGGATAGCTAGTAAGCTAGTGAAATGATAAATTAAACTGTAATTTAATCGTCACTGCCTATGAACCAACCACATGAACTAAGAACTTAAATTTTCCTGTCTTTTGGGACGATATGAAATCTTGGCTCTCCATTATTTCCTTTGTTTTTCCCACAAACAACACAGCGGTGGCCAGCGTTTAGAGCCATGTTTATGTGTAAAAAAAAATGGTTGCCCCTCGTGTAACGAGGATGGCTGACCCAAGGGCCAACTAGGCGTTAATTTGCTTAAGGTACAGAAGCTTTCGCCAACACAACAACCACACCCTGAGTTAACGAGTTGCATGACCCAGTGTCAAGGAATAGTCCGAGAAGACCGGACAACTCGTCAACTGCACTCGCTAACCATTACCCCGGAAGACGATCCGCAAATCAATTTACAGGTCCCCAATTGCTGTTGGGTAGACAGAGGCAAATGGCGTAAAGAAATTTCGCGCCACCTAGCGAACCACATCACGTTGGGTGGCGGGCACTGGTAAACACAGTTGTGAGTGCTAGCTCCCAAATTTGGGACGTTTTCGAGCCTATTACATTATCTGAAGGATATATAGACTTATTTACTTGTGTATAAGGACCTGAGGATAAGATAAGTATCGTCAAGCAACTTTGGTGTTGGGAACTTACTGTTTACCACACGAAAATAACTGCTCGGGGTCCCATCACTCCTGGCTGGGTGTTGTGGGATGTCAACATTGCCCCATGGAAAGTGAATTATCGCTTAAGAACTCTACAGGGAAGAGTAAAGAAAAGATAGTATTGGACGAAGTTCTTGAAGACCTTGAGTTGAGTAGTGATGAGTCTAATACGAGTGATGAAGCACAAGGGAAGTTCGAAAGTGAGAAAATACAGCTACAACAAGAGGTAGTGAAAAAGAAAGAAAGTTCTAAAAGGATGAGGGAGACAAGCTGGCAAGAGGACAGTGAAAGCGGAGAAGTGAGAGAGGAGAAGAGACAAAACACGTGTGTGGGTGGTAATAATAATGGAAATAACAGAAAGGAGATAGTGGAGAATGGATCAAGAACAGAGCAAAGTATGGAATTTGAAGGAAGCAGACAAGAACACACACAAGGTAATGTTGGTCGTGTCAGGAAGAGATTAATTTTTCCACAGTCATGCCCGATGACCTTCCTTGAAAAATTAAAATGGGCAGTACAACTAGGACGGGAGCATCGCAGCTTTGAGCCTCTTTTGAAAGAAGGCACACACAAGCCTTATCTTACAGTGGGGACCATGGAGGCTGTGGAAATGTTGACAACTGTTGGGTACAAGGGATTACTGATGGTTTTGCCAGAGGAGAGCGACATACTACTTACAAAGGTTATAATCTTCAGGTACCCTGTAATACTAGATCCAGAATACTTATTGGATGACGAAAGATTTGTTTGGGTCAAGAGGCATTTAATAAGGGGCGAAGAGAGAAGCCAGGTTATTGCTCTAATGAGAGGAAAGGTTCCAGAGAAAGTGTTCATCACAGGAGCAGGGTATAGGAAGGTGGCACTATATGTGGAGGGACCAATAATGTGTCTCAAGTGTTGCAGATGGGGACATAAGGCCTGGAGCTGTCAACTGGACCCACGTTGTAGATTCTGTGGGAAGAGGCACGAATCTAGCAACTGTAAGGACAAGATCAAAGCAGGAGAGAAAGTGAAGCCTTGTTGTTGTAATTGTGGTAAAACTCACAATGCTAGTTCAATTGCATGCGAGATGAGGCCACGTATGAGAAGTGACCAACAAAGGAATTATTCAGAGAACACTGAAGAAGTACGCTGTGGTCTGACAGTGACAAGACAGCAGGAGAACACACAGACAGTGATTCCTGAGAATGCCTGGCATGAAGATTCAAGAAGGATAAGGACTGCGCTTGCGGCCGGAAGAGTTGTTGATGCCAGGAACAAACAGAGTAATAAACAAGTAGCAAGTGAGAGTAGTGGTGCAGCCCTCCAGGTTAGTGATAAAACTGTGCAAGAAATTCTGGGAGAAGAGGTGCGTAAGATGTTTCAGCTTTTGCAAAAGTTAGGTCAGAAAATAGAAGTGATAGAGAAAAGACTTGATACAGTGATAAATAAAGAAAGGGAAAACAAAGCTGTGAATAATGTAGAATTAGAAGGGAAAGAGGAAAGTGAAGAGCTCAAGCCTTTGAAAAATTCAGTGCTTAAAATAAGTATTAAAGGGAAGGAGAGGAAAATAAAGGATTGTGTAGTGCAGGGAGCAACAACTGAAAGTTTAAAAAATGTGTTGGTAAAGTGTAAAGATGCTGATAAAGAAAAACTTTTGAGGAAATGGGAATCTGTGCAGGAGGATTGGGCCTTCTTAAAGAATCTGATTGGAAAGGATATAAAATGTGTAAATATTAATCCTGGATCTAGCTAGCCTTAAGATAATGTCCTGGAATGTTAATTGTCTACGAAATAGAGTGACAGATGTACATTACTTTACCCTTAAAAATAATATTGACATAATTACCCTTCAAGAGACTGGGGACAGGAAAGGCGACCTGCTTAAACTGTCTGGATATAAGGGATTTCATCTCTATTCGGGTGAAGGTATAAGAGGGGTCTCAACATACATTAAGAATTCCATACCAGCAGAACTAGTTGGAAGCCCGAGTAGAGTACAAGGAATAGAAAGTGTCTGTATAAAGTTATATTTGAAGGAAGGAGAATTGAACATAGCAAATTTGTATATTTCTGGAGGCTGTTTTGACCTCAACTTCTTACCAGATTGCATGTTTTTGGACTCGACTTTGGCTGTAGGAGATTTTAATGCTCGACATCCAAGACTCGAAACAATGGGGAGAATTAATAGTAATGGTATAAAATTTTGGCAATTTTTACAAGATCACCCAGATGCTTACCTGTTAGGAGATGAGGAAGTGACTCATATTAAAGGAGGGAGGTTAGACTATGCTTGCATGGTAAGCAGTCAGGGAGTCCAGGGAGAATGTGAGATAATAAGGGAGCTAGTCAGTGACCATTTTGTTGTGTATGTTCAATTACCATTAGGGAAGAGACAGGTGAGATATAGGAGGAAGAGATTGAAACTAAACAAGGATGACACTCAAGTGTTTACCCAAAATATAGAGAAATGGTACAGAAATTATACACCAGTCTGTATGGATAGCTTTTATAATGACTTAGTTGGGGAGATAGAAAGATATTTAACTAAGTCAACACAGAAAAAGATAAATGATAAGAGACATGGGGCTAGGAAACACTGCTATACCAATGACAAAATGTTGAAGGGATGGACACAAATGTTAAGGGCAGCACATAAAGATTGGGTAAAGAATGGGAGAAGAGAAGAAGATAGGGAAATCTTCATGGATATAGCCAAAATACGTGGGCAGGCTAGGAAGGAGGCAAGGGAGAAATATTGGCAAGATTTTGCACAGTACATTGGGGAGAGTAAAAATCTCAAAGAAATATGGCAGGATATTAACAAAATTAGAGGAAAAAGGAGTAATTTTATTAGTCATCCTCATCCAGAGGAAGAAGCTAATAAACTGGTTGACAAGTGGGCTAAAGCAGCTAGTGTTGCCTCCCTGCCTAACAGGACAATAGAAGCATTAGATGAGTGGCAAAATGAAAGAAGATTTATTTCATCAGCTCTAAATATTTGTGATGTAACATGTGTAGATATTACTCAACATGAGTTATTAAATGCTGTTAAAAAGGGAAAATCGTACAGCACCAGGCGAAGATGGTGTGACTTGTGAAATTTTGAACTGTTTAGTTGGTATGGAAAATAGTCCATTATTAGATATATTCAACATGAGCTATACAGAGGGTAGATTACCAACAGAATGGAAGAAAGCGATAGTTATACCTTTCCCTAAGGCAACTGGTGGATACAGGCCAGTGTCTTTAACATCTTGTTTTTCCAAGATGATGGAGAGAGTATTATTAAATAGGCTTGTATATATTGTGGGGGAAAATCTATCTTGTAATTTATTTGGTTTTTTGGAAGGGAAATGTACTTCAGACTGTGTTATAAAATGTTTATCAAATGATGCAGACAGATGTAGAGTTTTTGTGGATTTACAAGGAGCATTTGATAAAGCTCACAGTGAAGTAGTTATGAATGAACTGGCTGTTCTAGGGGTGTCAGGGGAGTTGTTACACTGGATAGGTGACTGCTTGTATGGAAGGAGAATCTGTGTATGGTATCAGGGATGTTTGTCTGAGGAAAGAGCACTTGAACTAGGCACTCCCCAAGGGGGAGTATTGAGTCCAATGTTATTTAATGTGTTAATGAACAAGATAGCCTCACACAAATATCCCAAAGGAGTTGTAACCATCATTTATGCAGATGACATCTTATTTCAAGGAAACTCTCTAAAAAATTTGCAGATTGCATTAAATAATTTTAGTGTTCTTTCTCAAAAGATGGGCTTAGTTATCAATGAAGAAAAAACCAAGTGTGAATGTAAAGGAAGAGGAACTGAATCCGTTTTTCTAAATGGAAAAATTGTTGAGAAAGTGTCAAAGTATAAATATTTAGGAATGTATATTGGCTTTACTAGTGAAAGTAAAGAGGCAGAAATACATCATGTCCTCACTCAATGTAGAGCAAGATTACAGCCCTTGAAGGCTGTGGTAAAGGTGCTGGGGTACCCATACTGAGAATGATGTGTATTTCTACCATCAGATCACTTATAGACTAAGCAGCACCTTTCCTCTCTTGTACTGGTGAAGGAAGGCTACGGAAGCTTGAGATCATGCAAAATGAAGCAATGAGAATAATTTTAGGGTGTCAAAAGAATGCAATGATTGAGATAATGAAAATGGAACTAGGGTTACAGAGCATTTCACAGAGGGTCAATGAAATTAATACAGTTGCAGCAGTTCGATTAATGAGAGGGAACAGTGGGGGTAAATTTGTACAAGATATAAATGATGGTTTAAAAGATAAAAGGACCTTCTGCAGGCAAGGCAAGAGAGGATACCTGAATGGATTAGTAAATATTATTATAAAATGTAATCTGGCAGACTGGTGTACAGCTGTTCAGAAGAGTTGTAAGAATCCACCCTGGGAAGAACGAGAAGTAGTTAGACATAGTGCCTCTCACTTTTTACTTTTATCCTCTTCGCCACTGATCGGCTCGCTGGCCGCCCGGGCGATCGGTCACGTCTCTGTCACGCACTGTTGGCAAATACTGGGCATGCACCGGCTCCTGAATGTACCTGAACCCGCTCCAGTGTTGGTCAAGTCTTCTCTTGAAAGAGCTCACACTCGGTGCCGTCACAACACTCTCTGGTAGATTGTTCCAAGAGTTTACAACCCTCACTCCGAAAAAGTTTGCCCTCACGGTTTTCTGGACTTGCGGCTTCTTCAATCTTGAGCTGTGACCCCTTGTGGGGCGAGCGTCCGCCAGCTCCAAGTAAGGACACTCAACTGAGTAGTGCCCCCTGAGATGCTTATACACCTCAACTAGGTCCCCCCTTGCCCGTCTGTAGTATAAACTTGGCAAGTTCAGGCGCTTCAATCTCTCAGGGTAGCTGAGGTGCCGAAGTGCAGGTACCAGTCTGGTGGCCCTTCTTTGAACATTTTCAACCAACTGACAGTCCCTAGCATATCTCGTGGACCAGATGGGGTGACAGTACTCCAGATGGGGAAGCACTTCACTCCTGAAGATCGTCACGAGGGACGGACCGTCTAGATATCTGAACGACCTTCTTATAAGACCCAATAATCTATTTGCCTGATTTACCTTCTTCTCACAATGGCCCGAGAACTTCAGCTCATTGTCAACATACACACCTAGGTCCTTCTCACACACAGTCTCAACTAGTGCAGTTTCTTCATCCCGTTGGGACATATGATACGCCTCCTTACCGTTGGTATGCCCCAGGTGCATCCTCTTACACTTCGTGACATTGAATCTCAGCAGCCATTTCTTCGACCATTCCTGGAGCCCACAGAGGTCCTTCTGCAGCTCTTCACAGTCCGCTTGGTTCTTAATTTCCCGAAGAAATCATTACATGAACCAGGACAGTTAAGGCCTTTATATGGGAATATGATTAGTAATTTGCCTAAAATAAACACATTGCATGTATATTGTGACGGTTCAGTTATGTCAAGTGGCAGGGCAGGGTGCGGGACCCTTATAAGACAGTACACAGAACAAGGAAATGATGACATCAAAATTGGACTTCGGTTGAGCAGTTTTATATCATCAACACAAGCTGAGTTATATGCAATGTTAGTAGGATTGGAAAATGTTGTAAATATGTATAAAGATGCATATTTTTTTTGTTGATAGTAGGGCAGCTTTGGATTCTTTGAACAGTGGGAGTTCAGTCTTTGAACACATTATTGGTTCATGTAGAAAATTAGTAAATACAAAAAGGAAAAATGGCCATAATGTTCAATATGTATGGGTCCCTTCACATGTAGGCATTGGTCTTAATGAAGCAGTAGATATAATAGCAAAAAGAGCCACGGAAAAGGCCGAGATCGACATAATATGTACTAAAACCTTGAAGCAATTAAGGAGCAAATTACGGAAAATACAATCAATAGAAGATAATTTCAAAAGGAATGAAATATACGAGAAAAGTGAAACACTGAAACATTACCATCATGTTCTCATGAACAGAAAATTTACATATGGGAAAGATTCAGTGTATATGAGGCTAAGATTAGGATATAAATATTATTGGGAACTTGGAGCTGAGAAAAGTGAACAGGATAAAGAATGTAGAGTTTGTAGAACATCCAGATCCCATACCCTGCCACATTATATACTGGAATGCCCATTGCTTAATGTATATAGAAATGCCCATATAAATAATGACCCCATGCAAATAGAGTGGATGTTTAAAAATAGGAAAATAGATGAAATATTAAAGAAATATAGAAATTTTGCATCTAGAATATAACTATGTATGTATATAACTGATTATATGAAATATTAGGGATTTATGTGAGTCCTGAGAGGGACATTCCTGGACTGGGGTGGGGATGACTTATGTCACTTCATCCCTTTAAGATGTATTAATGTTTTTTGTATCTCAATAAACGTATCAATCAATCAAAACCTAGCGAACGTTGAAGTGAGCGTGAAATATGTGAACAGACAGCCGGCACACCAGCGACATTTATAAAGCAAACACCCTAGTAACAGGTATGTCATGTGAACAGCCCAACCTACTAGTTATTTAATTCTTGGAAATTTGTCTTCAGGATTAGTTTTCTGCACAAGTATTAATACAGTGGTAGTGGTGGTGGTGGTAGTATAATGGTTATTGAATTCTTGTGAGATTGTGAGGGTGTTGTAAACAAAATACTCATCACCAATCAATCACAGTCCTCCACTGAAGTGAATCGAACTCAGCGGCTGGGGGCGTGGTGCCGCCCCTTCATATAGCTCAGCTGGCGGTGACTAAAGAACCTTGGCGGCGTCCAAGGACTATCATAAGGAACTATTAGTCTTACGGTAATAATTCAATCTGTGGTGGAATTCTGTCGATAGAGAAATTATTGGGCAGGGTTTTTATCCATGTGTTTTTATCCTGAGGAGAATTTTGTCTATGCGCCACAATATCGTGTAAGCCTCCCCACTGCTATGGCTTACATACCATTAGTTCATGAAGAATTAGCATAATATATATACATATGGGTTCGTACCCTCTCAACCTGTTACTCCTACGGCCCACCCTCCATGGTCCTTCCCTTCCTTAACCCTGACCATAACCGGATACCCTGGTGGCTTATATCTTAACCACCACCAGATAACTTAGCTACCCGGTGCTCCAGTGAGGATTTTCAGCTTCTCGCCCTGTTACGACCGCTGTGTGCTGGTCGTTCAGTGGCTGGATTCTCAAAAAGTTCTTTCATTTAACTCTACGTTCACTAGGAATAAGGGAACGCATTTGGCTACGGTAGAATTATTAATATAGTTTCAACACTAATTTACCAGCCATTTCTTAAATGTATATTCATTCTCAGATCTCTATTTAAAGAGAAGGTATAGTTACGATTTTTTTAAGAATCCACACCCCGGTTTTTGTGAGTTCGGTGTAGCCTCTCCGACTTATAACATCTTTAATAATTGTCAAGACCAAAAGAAAACAAAACTATCCAAACGAGCATAACCACACATCATTATCTGGAGAGAGAGACTCGTGCTCTCAGCTCGAGGCAGTTGCGTGTTGTTCATGTCAACATTACAAGAATCAGCTCTCGTGGTGGAATAAAAAAAAAAATTATTAAAGAAGTTGTCAAAACACTGACCTGGTCTTATCTTCAGAGAGGACTAACCACATAGCTACAAGGTACACAACTTGTTTACTTGTTTCTTCTGTTATTTAATAGACAAGCACACACACACACACACACTCATTAACCATCCAGTACAACCTATTATTCCCACTTGTACAGTACTTAGTGATTTTTTTTCGTTACACAGTTACTCAAGAAAAACACTGTTATATCAAGCGGAATACATTATTTTTGTCATAATTTTTTTCCGTTTTGTGACGCCCGTCTGTCTGTCCGGCTCGTAATTTTTGGTATCCGAACTGTGACGCTGTTTCCACGCATCACCGATCATGTGACTGCCGGGGTGTTCACTGCGAGAACCAAGATCCTAATGTGGAGACCATCCACCTTTGGTCTGGGCTGGCTCAAGTTACCACTTTAGTGAAATATTGTACTGTATTGTTTTATCTGGTATGAGAAAACTTATAAACGACCCAAGTCAGCCTGAAAGCAGACAGTATCTATATATTCACTTCACCGCGTAAGAATCATCACTGTAGCCTAGTTTGATTGATTTGTTTATAATTTGCAGTATAGGATAGTCATGACCTTGATTTTCAGGCTCAAATCCGCTTTGGACAGACAACCTAAATATTTAGCGAACACTCGGTGAACTGGCTGACACTTCTCTTTGATTATATAATTTTTTGCACAGCTGTAGCCTAAATATATATGCATGTGTGAATTGTGTGCGCGAAGAGTGCGCGTGATTAATAGAAGGTTTCTTTCTCACGTCATAAAGATAAAATCACGAAATAAAAAGGCTGGTTTGGGGCAGTGTGGCCTGCAATGCTCGCCACCTCCACTTCCCCAACTGTAAAGTTAGTTACCCATTCACACCTGGGTGAACTGAGGGCGCCCGGGTGCGTACAGCCAACCCAGAGGGGTACCCTGTATCCCACTCGGCCGCCTCACCCAGATAAAATAATAAACGCAACATTTAACCAATAAGTTTAATCAACTTCTAAACTTAAGACTGGAGATTAATATATGAAAAACGCATATACTCCAACTGCAATAACAATAAGAATCCTTAATTCAACATTCATTCTTCAGCATAGCAAAATCTAGACTTACCGGTCCAAAAATATACCACTACTATATTAACAAAAACACAAACTCCCCCGAGACCACATTACGACACACCGCAGCAGAATTATCTCAAGTCGAAATGGAACATACCGGGCCAGGTGAAGATAATGACAGTTATTGACGTATTATCATAATGAATGGCTGGTGACGGAGCATGAAGAGCTGTGTGGCAGTGTGGATATGAATTCATGACTACAAAGGAACACAATGGGTCACTAGATAAGAGGAGTGAATGTAAATGCCAAGGCCTGGGTGTGCCATTTATCGATAAATGGATGGAAAATGGATTTGTCATTTAAATGTGGATAGTTAGGGTGAGTGTGTGTGTGTGCCTGCACATAGATAAGTCACGGGAGAATGGATGAATAAATACGCTTGTACTGCACTTTGCTGGCTCTCTCTGCTTTCTACAACTACCTTGTGCCACTTAGTAATGATATCAGACATAGATAAATAAATAGATGAATGCTTGCGTCTGTGTGGGTATATCACTATAAGTACACGAAGTTATGTCAACTGAAGGTACACTCCCTTAGGTTCATCGTTCTTTAGCCTATTTATATAATTATCCATGACGTTCAACCCATAGACGGAAGCTGCTGAGTTATGTAAGAGCACTGATGTACTGTATTCGGCCTACGCGTTATGGTGGTCTATGTACAGTATACATGTATGCAATATAATTATGTACGTGTTAGGAAGATGAAGTATAGTATGTATACGCCCATATATCCATTGTTAAACTTGTGTATGTACTAGTTTAAACCTTTGTATATAGTTACAGTATATGCTGGACGTCAGTCTATGAATGTGTTGGATTTATGTGAATATTCATATTGGGATTACTTGAAGATTAGACACCCCAGCTTATTTCATCCGAAGGTCAACCACACTAAATTTAACCTAACCTAACCAACCTCCACACCAGGTACCATTAAGTCTTCAAGTTATAAGTGTTGACAGACTTATTTTTATGAGAGTACAGATTTATGTGTACATATGTGTTGTGTGTGTACGTGGTGTATGTATGTACGATGTGAGTGTATTTAGGTACGTGTATATTAAATTACGCACAGTGCCTCTTACACCATTACCACCGCCACAAGCACACCATTATTACGTTACCATCACACACTCACAATCAACTCCACCTAACACACTGCCACACGATCACTATTGAAATGTTACCACATCTCGACACACTAAAGTAACCACAAGCTTCTCTACATTACCACAGCCTTCACACAATACTGTTATAAAATAAAGGTATGTTTAGACAGAACTTCAAATTATTATTTTTTTCTGAAAACGTTTGAATGAGAGGCGAAAAGAGTTTCTCTGTCAATTCACCATTTTTTCTTTTAAAGAATAAATGTCAACACAACTTGAATCATCTGTAAATTACAACATTACAAAATTATCTTATTTTAATGTGAAGAAAAATCAAGGAAGGGGCTGACCTCAAACACGTAATATATTTTCTGAAGGTAAATAGCAATACTGTTATCGATCATTCTCAACCAGCGGTCAGACTCGTACCTAAATAATTCAGCCTTCATGTAATCAACAATGAGAGTTTTTAAAGGAAGCGAAAGTAGTAGTACTTACCATGATAACAGTAGTGTATGGTAGTCCAAGATGCTAAATGTACGTTTTATTAAAAAACTTCCACCTAAAGCAGTATAAACAAAGTCACAAAAACACCACAACAACATATGTCTTCTTCTCTAAACACAAATAATTATCTATCTTCAATATTATCACCACTAAACATTAAACGAAACACTCATCCACTGAGAAATGTTGCTTCTATCCGCCCGTCTAATAACCACGTCCGCTACCACCACACTGAGATCATCAACAGCGAGGAGGCCTTACAGGGATCTCCATCCTGGCGACCTCTGGCAACACTTAACTATCCATTCGACCGTTTTCTCTTGTTAAGACAAATCCATTCTTTTTTACATGCAGTGTAAAATATCGCCCAATATATTTACTTTTATATCTTAACTTAAGATTCTACTTTATATTATTCGAATGTGATGAGAAATCATCTTTATATATTCGTAATAGCAGCCAACTAATTCTTCTGCAACCGTTTTCTACTGTCGGTGTAAGGTTTCCTTTTGCAGACTTGTAATAAATTTATAATGGTATTTCAGCACCTTTGTTGGGTAGTCTCTGTTAAGCTACCATAATCTGAATTAATTTGTTGTATAAAAGTCCAGTGACGGTTCCTTGTTTAGGTTCGGGAAGATGTCCACGCCCGCTCTCCCTCCCTCCCTCGTCCACACTCGGTGTTGAAGGTGACAGACCACAAGGATGTCTGAATTGTATGATCATTAATTCGTTTGAGTTTAATTTTGTTAAGTGTTCCGTGCACTTTATTTTATATAATACATTTGGAAGAAGATTTTGTCAACGTATCTTTCTGTAATGAAAAAAGTTAATGAGGTCATGAATACTCACTAACAAGACGGCTGTTGTTACCTCGTTAGATGACTCGGTTTTAATTTACTTAGTCAAATGATTTGGTTTATATATCCATCTACTAATAATGGCTCGAGAAAGATCAAGACTTATCGATTAACTTGGAACCACTAGTGGTTTGACTGTAATCAAAGAAAGTGTTGACGACAGGTGAAATGCACTCTCTCTCTCACTCATTAGGTCCCAGTTGAACCTTACACTTTGAACGTGCACACAGTAGTTTAAAATTAAATTTATTAGAGATTTATTGTAACAGATAATATACGTCAACACAATGAAGCCGAACACTTACGGATTTCTGTAGTGTACATTGATGGCGTGAGAGGCAGCTATTTGGGTGACACTAGGCACGCTTGCAGGACTCCAAGCCAATTGTACTGTTTCCATGTACGATATATTTGTACACTTTTATAGATTCTCTCTTCGGAAGAAACAATTTTAATCAAGAACTACGTAATCTGATACTATTGCAAAATGAGTAGAGTACTGTTCTTACGCAATTAATTTGTTGACTCAAAATAGGCTTGATTTCCAAGAAAATTAAAGTTGAGTGTAACATTATGACCCAGGTTTAGTGTAGCGGGTTTTGGCATCACTGAAGCCGGGGTCCAGCGCTGAACCCCTGATCAATAGTTACTTCCGCGCTCTGTGTGTGCGTATGGTGAGGTCCGGGAATGCGTATTATTGGGTTTGTGTATGTCAGGGTGTGTACTTACTGCTAGGTTTAAGTGTAATTTGTGTGATTCATTATGATAGTCAAAGCAATTTATTATTATTTAAACGTTATAATTAGAACATTACTGCAACGTTTTTCCCGTAGGGCAGAAGTTTGGTTCCAATAACGTTTCATTAAACTCATTAAAGCAAAGTTCCAGAAACGTGGAGATAAACTTATGGACACAACCATGTCTAATATTAACCTTAAGTAACGGTAACATAACATAATAACCCTAACCAAACAATATTAACCTAACACAACCTTAAATCACTCACTGATAATAACTTGACTATACTGTACTGTAATCATAATTGTTTATTCTTTTTTTCATAATAGAGATTATTATTTGTCTGGTAGATTTAGGAGCGTAAATGAAAGCATATGTTCACTGTAAATAATTTAACCATAACTAGAAAAGTAGAAGGAAATGAATACTACAGTTGTTGTAGTTTGATTAGAAGAAAAATCTGGGGACGATACGACACATCCAAGAGAAACACCACGGTTGACACTCACTAGCCAGAGGTGAGGTTAGAGCTACAAGTAATAACTGTGGTTGATGTTATAGGAGTGTGACTGTAAGGTAGGTGATGACTGGTTATAATGATAGACTGCTACTGGTATTAGGAGACTGGTGGGAGAGGAGTATTTCTCATTCCTACATGAAAAAGAAACACCACACACACACACACACACCACAATTCAACTGTTTAATGACCTGTGAGTAGTATTTTTTTAAAAGAGACAGTCAAACTGTGGCTATTTCATTTAATGTATGTTAGTGTTTCAGTATGTGTGTGTGTGTGACATTCCGCATGAAAAATAGTGTTTTTGCTTAATTTTCCGCCTATTATCAAGTTTTATATGCTGATAACCACAAGGAAAGAAGAAAACACGAAGTTCCCAAGAGCTTTCGTGTAATTCACATCTCCAGGGGTGAGTACAGTCTGTACTCACCCCTGGAGATGTGAATTACACGAAAGCTCTTGGGAACTTCGTGTTTTCTTCTTTCCTTGTGGTTATCAGCATATACTGCACCTAGATCACGCGCACCTACAGTGATTTACTTGCATATATATATATATATATATATATATATATATATATATATATATATATATATATATATATATATATATAAGAGTTAATGTTTTCATGGTATTAGGCACCTCGGTCCTGCCCTGAATATATTACGTTGGCAAGAGGATAAAGTGAAGCACAGTGAAGTAAAGCACAAGCTCATTAAGTAGTATTACCACCAGAGAACCCGATATAAAAAGCCTACCCCCGGAATACACGTAAATTACGAAAATATAAACATAAATCACCAAAATTAACCAAGAAATTAACTGCTTCTTAAGGTATCACAGGAGAAGAACATTTTAAAAACCCCGCCATTGGGGTAGTTTGAAAGTAACATATTTTGAAATTTAATTAAACTAGCAACTTAAATGTTATAGATGAAAGGTTAATATTACATAAATTATGGATATTTATGTATTTAATTTATTTTAAAATTATCATCAGCAATTCATTTTAATTAACTAAAACTATGAGAAAGTACAACGCCTCGGTGCGGCGGTTTGTTTTGGTCCCACAATCCTCAGCGTTCTTCTCCCATCAGCTGCGAAGGTGAGGAACGAGCTGGTCCACTCTTGTACACCTTTCTCTCTTTTTTAACCATAATTAACTCAATTGCTCCTCAAATACCGGGTTCAATATATTTTTAAATACTAGTAGTAGTTGATAGTTGACTTATATTTGTTGTATCTTAATCCTGTGAGAGGATGATGAGTGATATAACACAGGACACAGGTTTTCAGAGAGGAACGTTATCATTCTTGGGTTGTTTTTATTCTATTTGATTTTAAATTGACGGTAGAGTTTAATTAATTATGATAAATATTACCTTCAATGTTGACAAAATTGACAGGTAGATAGATTTAATGAAAGTAAAGCTGAAATACGGTAGAAAGGGTGATTAGGAGGTAGTGGTCCACATGTATCCCCGTAATGTTACGGTTAGGCCTATGGTCCCTTATCAAACATTGAGGATGAAAACAAATTAATAATGAACTGGGTAATAGTTTATGACGTTTAAGCCTCTTCGCAAACATCTAATGGGAAGGAATTATTCTTAATGTATCTAGGAGTTTCTCTGCCCTGACCACCCTGGTGCTAGACGATGTCTGGGATGCTGCCCAACACTACTACTACCTTACTAACTCAAACTACCTAACTAACCAAGGTTGTTAGGTTTATTCGTTTTGTCTGATGTATAATGTAGCAGTAACTAAGCAAGTTTGCGGATGACACCAAAATAGGGCGGCAGATTAATTCAGGGCAGGATGCAAATGCATTACAGGAGGATCTAAATAAACTGCAGGGGTGGTCTGAAAAATGGCAAATGAAATTCAACACCAGCAAGTGCAGCGTACTTAATATTGGAAGAACAAATACTGACAATGTATACAGCCTGAACATCAACCTAGAGCAGTCGACTTGTGAAAGAGACTTAGGGGTACTTGTAAGCCCGGACCTACGGCCTAGAAAACAGTGTGTCAATGTTCGAAATAAGGCAAACAGAGTATTGGGTTTTATATCTAGAAGTGTAAGTAACAAGAGTGCAGAGGTCTTATTGCAACTATATCTTGCGCTAGTCAGGCCGCACCTCGATTATGCGGTTCAGTTCTGGTGCCCTTATTATAAAATGGATATCAATTCACTAGAGTCGGTGCAGCGAAGAATGACAAAAATGATTCCGGGACTTAGAGACCTTCCATATCAGGATAGGTTAAAGAAACTTAACTTGCATTCCCTAGAAAGACGAAGAGTGCGGGGAGATATGATAGAAGTATTTAAGTGGGTGAAAGGAATCAATAAAGAGGATATAGATAAAGTTCTTATAATATCCGAGCAGGATAGGACTCAGAGCAACGGATTTAAGTTGGATAAGTTTAGGTTTAGGAGGGAGATAGGAAGAAACTGATTCACAAATAGGGTGGTGGACGAGTGGAACAAGCTTAGCAACTTTGTAGTAAGTGCTGGAACTCTGGAAAGTTTCAAAAGGAGGCTAGATAGATTCATGGATGATAGAGTGGTAGTAACTCTTGACAGCTGCCATGCACAGGCCAACCGGCCTATTGCAGACTCCTTATTTTCTTATGTTCTAAGTCTAGTGGGTAGCTGTGCTGTATGCTTTGGATGGAAAAGTTTTAAAAGTATTTTCAACCAATTTGTCTCGTGATGTTTTATTCTATTTTCATATTGAAAACCAACCTAACCTAAAATTAATAACTTAATTAGCAGTGTGGGGTCCAGGAACTGGCTCGAGAGGCTGAAGTCCAAACCTGTTGGTTGAAAATGCAAAAATACCAAACGTGAATTCTGTAATTATTCGGATCGTGACTGTTTGCCGTTTTTTCATTAAGAATGGGTTTACAAATACCCAGTTTTTACTTGTTTTATTATAGGATACTGGATTATGTGAGGAAAAAAAATGAAATCGTGTGCTAACCTAACAAATCCTAACCTAACCTTTTTCTTAACTTGCCTATATCTATATTTAGAAAATAAGTATTTACACAAGAAAATTAATAGAACTGAAAGTAATCAATGTAACAAACTAAAAAAAACACCCACCATAATTACTGATCTTGACGGTTATTTGAAGGAATGGCCTTATATTTCCTGCACTAATGCATGCTTAATGAGTTATGACCATGATTTGTGTAAGTGGTAGGGCTTTGAAGATGTGGGGTTAAAATAAACAAAAAGCCATTGAAAGTCTGACCTAACCTTTCCTAATCTGTGATAGTCCTCCTAGTCTTATAAACAAATACCCACCTTACATGAGGGAGGTGAAGTAACTTATAACAGGAGGCGATGGAGAATTGCATTTTTGTTTTTGTTGCACTTGAAACAAATATCTTGGAAAATATAGCCAATAATGTTCCTTGTTATTTCCTGTAGGGTACCCAACTTTTAATGCCCTTCCAAAGTTTGACCATTGTTTTGTATATGAATGCCAGTCTATGGATCCACAAAATGTACACTGATTCACCATTTTGTGTGTAAGAGTTAACCAAGTGTATTATATACCCTCTATAAATGATATTCCCAGGGTTTACAAGACGTTGAACTAAGATAAACAAGTTTCAGCGCACCGGTCACGTACAGGTATAATAAAAAAAAATATATATATATATTTTTGTCTCTTGCCTCCATGTCACGTAATTCCCAAACTCCTCTGACCACCGTGGTAGCTACAGTATATTAATTTCCAGAATTTACTTGCAACTTCCACAACAATACCAGGCCTTCCAATTTGTTCTTGGTCGCCTAACAAGTTCTTCCAAGGCATTAGGCATAAATACAGAAATAAAAAAATAATACCAAAGAGTATATATATGTTGTGTTGTCAAAGTAAGAGAAACAATTGAGACGCAATTGTGTATAAAGAGGCAGAAAGTCTGTCAGGTCCGCAACCTGGGACGTCACAATTTAGGTAAAGAAAGAGGGAGATGTGAACTTGTGTAAAAACAAAGACCCTTGTTGGTGGTTATGTCTCCGCTTTATGTAAAGAAGCTTGCCAATGACCTCTACACAATATCAATAAATTTTGCAGTTGTAGGATGTTTCCATGTTTGTTGCCCTTAAAGTAAAAGGGGTTATATTTATTCCTCAGATGCAGATCTTCGTGAAGACCCTAACGGGTAAAACCATCACCCTTGAGGTGGAACCCTCGGACACTATTGAAAATGTGAAGGCCAAGATCCAAGATAAGGAAGGTCAGTTTGGTTCAGTGCTTTGTAGTACAGTATCCATACACAGTGCCGTGAAACCCTGATGTAACAGACATACTTCTCCATATAATTTGTTAGATGGGGGGGGGGGGGGGGCGGCTTCACATCTAACGGACACTCAATATAATGGGCTTTCATCTCTGTATAGATTGTTAGCTCTTAATTATTTTTAAGCTTATATATATATATATATATATATATATATATATATATATATATATATATATATAAAATGGGTGGGGGGTATGTAATATGTTTGGTTTTAGTGCATATAGGGCATATTATGCGGCCTACCTTTCACTTAAAAGTACAGTACTTTATCTATGTAGGTAATGTATAAAGTGTTCCTAACTTATGTGATCTCGACAGGTATTCCTCCCGATCAACAGCGACTCATCTTCGCCGGAAAGCAGCTTGAAGATGGACGCACTCTCTCAGATTACAACATCCAGAAGGGTATGCCTAGCTTGTGTGTTTTGTGTTTTCTGAAGTGAGCAGGTAGTTTATGTAATGTAATATTTATTATACCTACATCGGTCACATCTGTACCAGCAGTCCTCGAGTTACGACACCCACACTCGAGGAACACGTCCCGGTACAGTGTTTAAATAATTTGTTAGGTATGGGATATTATTGTTATTAAACATAAATTCTGAGTAAATTTTACCTCAATCAAGAGAACACGTGTCAAAGATATCAAACTTGAATAACTTGTTCATGCCTTTTTGTGTATGTATAAAAAATTATTAATCTTTTAAAATATATCTACAGAGTCGACTCTCCATTTGGTTTTGCGTCTGCGTGGTGGTGTAATTGAGCCTTCCTTGAAGCTCCTGGCAGAAAAGTACAACTGCAATAAAATGATCTGTCGCAAGTGCTACGCTCGTCTCCATCCAAGGTGGGAGCAACACGCTATAGATGGGTTTTATAAGATGGCTTTCTCTTTTTTGACTAAAATAGAGATTTCAGGTACAGGATGTGTATTTGCTCAATTCATGAATACTGTATCCTTATTCCTTAACCCTTTCACTGCGATTCCCGCCCTTTATAATTTTATCCTGGCTTCTGCCAAACTTTTATTCAGCTTAGGGAAACCACCAACGGCCATAGGCTGTTGAAAGTGAGAATATAA
Source organism: Homarus gammarus (assembly GCA_958450375.1). NCBI lineage: Eukaryota > Metazoa > Arthropoda > Malacostraca > Decapoda > Nephropidae > Homarus > Homarus gammarus. Next base: position 385,878 of record CAUDMG010002352.1, on the reverse strand, counting down.
TTAAACAAAAATTAGTGTGAAGAAGTTGGGTAAGGAGTACAGTTATGAACTGTATTGTATTGTCCTTTTCTTCAAAATAAGAAAGGTTAATACTTAAGGGGAAAACAAGGCTTGAGATTCCCTATGAACTTTTGTTCACAGGAAAGGAGTTCAAGTAATGATTAAGAAATATATAGAGTGAAGATGTTAGGGAAGTGGATGGAAGTTCAGTAAACTCTAGTTTTTTTTAAAGACTACAGATATGTGTACTGTACTCCTTTTTTTTTTTCCCCATGACCGACCGCCTTAATGCAGGAATAATGCCACTATATACATTTAGTTAGATGCTGGTGGATCTCCTTCAAACCAGTGAGTTCTTGGTGTGGCTAATTTTTAATCTCCAGAGACCCCTTTCATATTATCTACTTCTAGCTCGGCCTGTCAAATATCCTTAACTTGGGAGAGTTGTAATTTCGTTTTTGTGAATTCTATTCTTATTATGATAGTAAGTACAGTACAGCAGTCAATAGACATGATAGTTTGTTTGGTAGAGAACATTTGTATATGTCTGGTAGTAATGGCTTTTTTATTTTTTTTCCTGTGCATGATGAGCTACTGGAAGGTTCCCTCTTCTGAGGTGTTTTACCCGACACAAAACCATGCTGTGACATTTCCATCTGAGGTTAGGATTTTGTTGAACTTTGTTATCGATATTTCCAATGGATTTTATCAGCTCTCGTTTAATTTCAGAGCCACAAACTGCCGTAAGAAGAAGTGTGGACACACCTCCAACATTCGCCCCAAGAAGAAGATCAAGGGTTAAATTTTGTGTTGATAGAGTTTATTACTCATTAAAAAAAAGTGGAGATGAAATACTATTAATTTTGTGATTGAATTATCAAATAAAGGAAGTAAGTCTCCAATACAGTAATTTGTTTTAATTCATTGACCTTGTTAAGAATGTATGAAAGATAAGTTACATTTTAACTGAAAGAAAGACATAAGTAAGGAGATCAGATAAATGGAACTACTGTAATTAATGTGGCAGACAAATAAATCTAGAACAGAGTATAATATTAACTAGTACTGTGCAGCAACTTTGGAACACTGAAGTTTAAATGACAACATACAGCACAGTTTTCTAATACATGGAGACTGGTTTATGGTCAGTTTACACTTGTGCAGGTTAGCTGTGATTACATGATGGCAGCTCTCCATGTAGCAGTCCCTTTCAAGTCTCTCTTGGGGTTTTTAATGTAAACCTCATAACCTCTCCTCCGCGCATTCAAACATGCATCACTTGACCCAGCAACCCTTGGTACAGTATTGTTTTTTTGTTAATTTTCCCAAAATAATAAGTATGAGAAAGTACTGTACATGTGCCAGTATGTTATGAAATGCTTAAATTAATGGTTAATAAGTAAAACAAATTCTAATAAAAGCTCTGTTATATTTAGTGAAGAAACATTATGCAGTAGTCTGACCTGACCCCTCCACTATGAGAGTGCTGACTGGGTTACCTGTCCTCCAGAAAATTTAGAGGCACATCTACAACTGTGTACTGTAGTGTTTACAGTACTGTATCTAAAACAATACCTGTTTTATTGTACAGCTGATGTTATATTTTAAGGTGGGACCCCAAACCAGAGGAAAGATATAGTACAATACTGTATAGGTATACCTATACAGTATCTTGTAGAACATAAGAATGGAGGAAACTGCAGCGGGCCTATTGGCCCATACTGGGCAGTCCCGTTTACACCCATCCCCTATTGCTCATATAAGCATCCAACCTATGTTTGAAGCTATTCAGCGTATTCGAGTTAATGATGATATTTGGTACCTTGTTCCATTCATCCACTACTGTTTCCAAACCAGTGTTTACCTATTTCACCCGGAAATCTAAATTTGTCTAATTTAAAACCATTGTTACGAGTTCGCTCCTGGTTGGATAGTTTGAGTACCTTTGTAATGTCCCCTTTGTTAGCCCTGACTTCCACTTATACACCCTTATCAGGTCTCTCAAGGGAGTGCAAATTAAGATGCTTTAACCTGTCTCTGTACTCAAGGTTCCAAATGCCCGGGATTAGTCTTGTCATTCTCCTCTGAATTCTTTCCAATGATTCTATATCCATTCTGTAATACGGTGACCTGAACTGCGTAGTCCAGGTGTGGTCTCACAAGCACAAGATACAGTTTTAGGATGACCTCGCTAGTCTTGTAACTAACACTCCTTTGTATGAACCCAAGTACTTTATTAGCCTTGTTATGAGCAAAAACACATTGTTTACTTGGCTTAAGGTTCCTACTTATCATTACTCCTAAATCTCTCTCGCAGTCGGATTTCTCTATGGCATCGTTGTTCATCTGGTATCTGGTTTCCCTGTTTACATCTATACTGAGTACTTTACATTTGTCCACGTTGAATTTCATCTGCCATTTTTCAGACCATTCGAAAAATTTGTTTAGATCTTCCTGTAGTTTTGCCGAGTCCTCGTCAGATTTAATAACACGTCCTATTTTAGTGTCATCAGCAAATTTACTTATGTTGCTGTCTATGCCGATATCTATGTCGTTTATGTATATAATAAATAATAATGGTCCAAGTACTGAGCCTTGGGGAACTCCACTTGTGACGTTGCTCCAATGGGACTTAGTGCCGTAAATGCTCACTCGCTGTTTCCTGTCCTGTAACCACGCCCTAATCCATTTAAGGATGTTACCTTTGATGCCATGAGCTTCTACCTTTCTAATTAGTCTTTCGTGGGGGACTCTGTCGAAGGCTTTGCTTAAGTCGAGATATACCACATCATAATTGTGCTCCTCGTCCACCGATTCGAAAACTGATGAAAAGAATGTTAATAGATTAGTTAGACAAGAACGTCCACTTGTGAAGCCATGCTGTGAATCATTGATCAATCGGTGCTTCTCCAGGTGATTTCGAATAGAGTTTGAAATAATTGCTTCCAGTAATTTGCCTACTATTGATGTTAGACTGATTGGGCGGTAGTTAGAGGATAGTGATCTATCCCCCTTCTTGAAAATCGGTATTACATTCGCTATCCTCCAGGATTCTGGTACTCCACCTGTTTTTAAGGACATGTTAAACAACTTTGCTAAGGGTATACTAAGCTCTTCCTTACATTCCTTTAATACTCTGGCAAATATCTCATCGGGACCAGGTGCCTTATTAGGCTTTAGTTTGTCTATTTGCTTACTAACATCGTTACTAGTCACTACTATCTCGCTTAATTTGTTTTCTTCACTCTCTCTGAATAGAGTCGGTGCCTCGGGTATCATGTTTAAATTTTCGGTGGTGAAAACTGTTGAAAAATATTTATTCAAATTATTGCTCATTTCTCCGTCGTTATCGGTGAGCTCGCCGGTATCTGACTGTATTGGTCCAATCTTTTCTCGTGCTTTACTGTACAGTAGTTAGTTATAACAACAATTGGCTGAGCATATCTGGGAAATGCCTTGTCAATACTAATGTGTGAGCTGTTGAGTGAAACACTTAGTGGCTTGAAGTGGAATGCCATACTCACTTTAGTTGACAAGACTGCAATGGATGGAGCAGAGGAAAACAGCCCAGTGCCAAGGTGTTTACATTGAGTGGAACATAGTACAGTAGTATGAAGTCCTAAGCTGACTTTTAGAAGTAAAAATAGTGGCAGACTTAGTAAATGTCTTTTGTAACATGATATAGGGAAGGGTAAGAGGCAGACTTTGGGTTAAAGATCATGGTTACCAAAATTGATATCTATGAGACTACATGAGGGGCTACCTTGCCTTGGTCTGACTTTTCTGGTGAGTTGTAGTTAATAAGTTCCTGAGTGACCGTACACTCAGCCTTCGGCACACAAGAGGCATGTGACTGGCCCTGCACTCAACTGCCTTCACTTTTGCCTTCCATAAAGTTGGGTACAGGTACCCATCAACAGCTGGGTAGACATGAGACACCCCAGGCATGAACCAACAACCATAAGTTGATTGCTGTAAAACTAACAAAGCCGCTATCCTTATGTACAACTGATAAACTAACAAAGTATTGCGATTTTGAAATTGAAACGACTACAGTATTGAGAGCAGAGCTGGAGTGTAACAAACCAGAATGCTGTTCCGGTTATCTATTTTTTTATAAAATCGTTCCTGCTGTTAGAACTACTTTAGCAGATGGTGATCCTACTTCTACATTTAAATTTTTACACAATAAGGCAGTGATACAGGTAGTGTGAAGATCTACATAGGGGTGAAAGTAGCACTACAGTAGAAGTAGTGAACAGATAGCAAGAAATACTGGTGCTATAAAAACAAATAACACCATTTCCCACATTCTTACCATTGTAATTTGTACAGCATTGGACTAAAAATGGGATATCAAACCTGACTGTACCACTTGGTAATTACTTACAAAAAGATCAAGAGTAATTTCTTTAGATTTCATGTGCAAAGCTGACAAACCTGCTGACACCTTCACAGTGTGAGTGTTGTCAGCTTCCACCAAATGGCTAGTCTGCTGTATTCAAATTGTATCTTTAGTAAACTCTAATTAGCACTTGTAACAAAAAATAAGTAGGTAAGCTTTATCTACTTACTAACACTGAGGACTGCATGACATGGCCAAAAAAACCTTCAGGAATTAGAGGAGCAGCAGTAATCTCTAAAGTTGTATGTGTAGTACACACAGGAACCACCTGATGAGTGGGAAGGAGCAACTTGGAGTAGATGTCTGACAACCACCAAGGATGACTCAACCTTGTTTACTAAAGGGAACGCCTGTGCTGCTACTCTCCTGTGAGGGTGATGGTTGTTAGGGAAGACACACTAATACTAACATTAAAGTCAGGTCACTTTAACACAGTTGTGTACACTACTGAAGAGGGATGGGGGTATTAATGGAGATAGATCTCATAGTGATGATTACATCATATCTGTAATTTTCTGATTTGGTCACATAAATCATTAATGCAGGTATATACAGAACTGTACATATGCATAAACTCCTAATCTGAGAATAATGTACAATAACATTTACATATATGTACAGACATTCTGATTTTCATCTTACATCATTCTGCACCCAAGGAAGAGTCTGGATGAACATGAAGGTCTGGCTGAACCTTAACAGGTCTTCCCAGATATAATAAGATTCCAATACCCAAGATATTCAACGACATCATACATATTACTGTCCGCCAGCCTCCCGCTCTCTCAACCCAGCCGCGGCTGTTGTACTGAAATTGTCTGAACCTGAAATGTTAAAAGAAATATCCTTAATACAGATGTTTGTATTTAACTATCAATATGGTCATTTTTGTCAAGACAAAAAAAGTGAGATATGGTAAAGGCAAGTGAGGGGCAAAATTGATTAAAAAAAAATATATACTGTATATATTTTTCATTTAACTGAAGCTTTCACTCTGACATAGACACTGATTTTACCATAAGACTAAAATACCAATTATACAATAATAAAACTTACTTTATGAACACAACACTATACTAAACAAGTTACAAACCTGAAATGTTTGAGCCAAGGAAGAGGCATGTGTTGACTGTTGTGCTGTTGTTCGTACTGGCGTCGGCGTCCATACAACTCCGAGAACTTTACCCGTACCTCAGTTGCCAATTCTAAGTTACATGTAAGAATAAGATAAATACAGGTATTGAATTACACTTTAATCCCCCATATAATGGACGCCCCTCAACTTATAATCAGTGAGACGGGGTTTCACATTTAATGGACCCTTGATATATTGGACTTTTACCTTCATATAGTTCTTTAGATAGAGGTTTCACCGTACTAGGTCAATGTATGTACAGTACTTACTTTATGGACTACAGTAATAATATTACGAACATAAGGTAATGTTTAGTTCATATGTTGTAAGAGTTATGTTTGTTCTCACTCACTGGGACAAGGCATGCACTGGCCAATTATCTGCCTGCACATAGGACAGAGTGTGTGGGTGGGATTTGGTCGTGCCAGGCGTCGCAGACAGGGCTCGCAGAATATGTGTCCACAGGGGCGGGCAACGAGAGGACTGTACAGCACGTCCAGACACACGGGACACTTTAGGTACTCAGGAGGTTGGTCTTCATCATCTGTGGTCGCCTCGTCTCCTTCATCCTGTATACAATAACAACAACACTACTTTACTGCTACTCATAAGAATGTACTGTCAACTGCTAAAGTCCTCTCCCCATGAACCACAAACCCCGATATTCAGGCTCATGATTCAGAAACGTTTATGGACAGAATAATGTATCACTCTACTGCTTTGGGTTCACGGGTCTTAATTTCGAGGTTCGTGGTTCAATGGGAGAGGTGATTCGGACTAGTAGTTGACTGTACTTCATCCTGTCTCAGGCTTTTCACACACTGGTATGCTACAAAAGGTGTGTTACTATACCTATATTACTTAATGAGGAAAACACTCATTATATATACAGTACAGTATGTGTGATTGTTATTATGTTGTGGAATACTCTTGATGGGTTTATGGTCGACTTATTCTGTGAACTGCAAAAAGTACAGCAATATTTAGATATATTGTACTGTATACCAATCGCTTCCAACCAATTTTGAATAAGTAATAACAACTGCTTAATTATAATTCCATATTTACTTTATTCATATTCAGACTACAGTACCGTACAGTATTATCTATAGTCTCGTTACTAGTAACCAAGATACTATAAACCGTCTTACCCCAAACAATCATGTACAGTAGTACTGTACCTTCGTCTAGCCATTACCTTCCTTACAGTACGTGTTTATAATATTATACTGTAAAGTCACTCATAAACTATCTCTACTTGGGGTCATCGATGAATTTCAGAATGAACACTGCGACTCCTGTTGTCTCAGTAGGGCTGTCAAATCCTTTGCCCATTGTGTCATATTGTCTAGACAAAAGTTTGTAAACATAGTTTTTTAAAGCAACTGTACAGTGATTCTTTAAATTATGATTTGTAAATCTTTGAGATGTTACTTTGTAGCTTGTACAGACTACCCAGAACCCCAAACAAGGCAAGTGTAATAACAAGAACTGTCTGGCTACAGGGAAAATGCTGTAAACTAAGTACTGTACTGTACAGTGCAACCTCCATATAACAGACTTCTCTCTTCATATAATCTGTGAGGGGGGGGGCTCATATCTCACGGAACTTCGATATAGTGGTCATTCATCTCTTTATAGTTCATGACGTAGACAGAGGTTTCACATCTCACTGAACTTCGATATAACACTTTCATCTCTGTACAGTCCGTTAATAGAGGTTTCACTGTACTGTATTGTATATACTACAGTAATAAATAAAGCTGTATCCATATAAAACAAATTATAGCGTGTTTACTAATGCCTCAGCTCAGGTATTATAACTGTACCTCAGTTAGTTCTTCTTCAGCTAACACTTGGAATCGTGATGATGACACAAGCAACTCTTCATCAGTGGAGGTGCTCGTTACTGCTGTGTGATCATTTTCAGTTTCCTCTCTGGCCTTACAACGTCTACGTCTTGTACTATGTCGTCCCGATTTTCTTGCTTCACCACTTTTATATATTCCTTTTTTTGACTTTGAGGAAGTATCACTTAAATCTGTTTTGAAAATGTGAATGCTAATTAATATGTTAAACTCCAATTTATTATGAGCAAACTCTTCACAAGGAATCTTATAACATGTACTGTTCACATGCAATAATATATCACCTCACAGTTTACGATAATCTTGAAATGACATAAAACTGTGATTAAAATTCAAACAGCCAGCATGCTTGGCTTCCCAGCTCCACTCTTCACACTGAACTACTGTAGCAGGTACAGCATTATGCCTTGTTCAGGGAACAGAAGGATTCCTGGTAACTCATAATGGGATATCATGCTTCAGTCCTACATTCATGGCTCATGGTCCTTTGATGAGTAACCTGAAAGATCTAAAAACCAGTCACGAGAGTTAATGAAAGCGCTCCAGGCCAAACTAACAAAGTCAGTAACTCTTGTAATATAAACATTAAACTAAACTTACTTTTGGGGAGGTGAAGGTTGAGGCTGAAGACCACAACCCTGAATGACGTTTATTAAAATTTCTCTTAAGATGACCATGCCACAGAAGGGGTTTACCCTCTATGATGCCTCACTTTGTAGTTTGGTTGAGTGATCTTAATTACTCAAGTATTGAATTTATAAATGTATGATTTGGATGAACAAGACTTAAGACATGTAAATGAAAATTAATGAGTTCCCTTTAAGATGCCTGCTAATGTTATACTATGATTTTACAGCATGATCTGGGCAAAGAGAGAGAGGGGCATTTGCTATTTTTAGAAGATGAGGCTGAGAAATAAAAACATTTACCGGTATGTCTAAACTTGGAAATCATCCAAAGGGAATTAGATTCTGATGATCTCTGTTAACTGCTGGTTCAGTTTATTATCTACCTAAAACATTATATCTTTCCCCTGTAATTCATTCCACATTTCCAGAGGAATATTCCAGGAACCAAAAAGTTCACTTAGATTCGTATGGAAGTTGTTTATGACCAAATATTAGTCTGCAGAGTTGTGTCTAAAGAGTGGCAATCTTGACCCTGGGGTAATACATCAATAGAGAATGATAAAGCTGGCGATGGATATTTTCCCCAACCACCAAAAACTGTATTGCGACCGTTAAACATAGCCTCATGAAAGGAAATATAAAGTATAGCAACTAATCCATTTTTTTTTGCCTTAACTTCAAGACATCAATGTGCAAAAAGAATTTACTCAGAGAAATAACTTCAGGCTGAGACTAGCTTGCCAATAACTTCTGCAGTGTCTGTGAGAGACTCAACACCACACAGTTATGTCCCTGACGAGTAAACATAAATTCTGTATATTGGGAGTTGTTCTACCTTGATTATGGTACAGTACTCTAAGGCAAGTATAATATAATACTAAAATCTCTGTTTGTGTTAATCAGGACTTTTTTCAAGTTTACTACAAAACATATCACAGAAAGATTGAACTTCCTTTCTGCATGTCTTCCTCTTTTTTTGTATTGATTGATATAAGTTTAACCAGTCATCCAGAGATAAGTTTTCTTTCAGATAACATCAACCTTAAGTCCAGAATGGTGCACTATGAAGTGAAGTGATTGGTGAATTGAAGTTGGTACATAGCCTTGACTAACTGCAAAGTATGTGGGTTTAATATTACAACTGACCAATAGAACTGTCTGCTATTACCCAATATCCCATTACACATCTACTCAATTTTTCTTTTCAACAACACCTACAGTACACCTCTCACACTACCTGGATATACAGACATTCATTTTCACTACTGCTAAATGAACTTGTCCATCTACCTCAATAATACCAAAATGCTTCAATACAACTTTTTCATCTCCTTATAAGCATCTATCTGCAGGTAAGCCTCTATTTAACGTACTATATTGAGGGTAAAATGAGTTATATCGAGGGTCCATTACGTGTGAAAACTTCATCAAACGGATTATATGGAGAGAGAATTCCGTTATATGGAGGTTTCACTGTATTGAACTTGCTACCTTCATATAATTTCCTCACATAACAAGTTCCTATTTTGAGAATGTGTCTTATGTTGGCTCATTCTTAAGCTTTCCAGACTGATGTTTATTATCCAAGGCATGTGCTAGCTCTCAGTGGCTCACCGTCCACATACACTGGACATAATGCAGTTAAGGCACGATTCCAACAATCTGTCTACAACACGGATATAAAATGAATTGCCCAAAAATGACTAAAAGAATTTATTTTCAGCTACCATTACAGTCGGTACGAGGGGAAGGTTGCTCAGCCGGACAGTCCATCTTGTCACCAGAGAGATGGGTTGTAAGAGCCCCACTGTCAGTTGTATCATCACCTGGAGAACATGAAGATGTTGTGACCTCAAAGGGCAGTGTAGTGGCAGACAGAGCAACAGCACGGTCAGGAAATGACACAGGATTGGGTAATGCTTCTCCTACCTTCATCCAATCCACCTGTGAAAGAAAAAAATATGAGAATAATATATTCAACTGTATATAGAAATTGGCGACAAATCTATTATCATTCTTTTAAACTGTCATCCAATCGGTTGACGACCGACACGATTATGGTCTGATAGTTCCTGTACGTACATTGCACTAAGTTATATCATGAATTATCATAAGCAAAGCACAGAGTGTAAAAGGTAATAGCATGATTCTTGTATGCAATACGAAATTGCATTACATCATAAGACCCTTGTGCAATGGCAAAAGGAAAAACAAAAAGTGCCAACTCTTTGTTCTCCCCCAGATGTGAAATTACAGTTAGTGTACACTAAAGCATTATGAAATGTATTTGGACTATTTGGTAGTGATGGAGTCTGGTTGGTGACTGGAGGAGGAGTGTGGATGGTGACCACAGCATGAAGAGGTGTGAGCTGAGATAAAGAAACAGGTAGTGTTATGATGTAAAAAATCACAATGTGTGGAAACGAAGTGCCTGAAGAGGGCTGACTGGGTCTGCTAAGGTGGTATAGACATAAAGATAACAAGAAGAATGTTGGCAAATGAAAGAATAATTCAGAGGCTGGATGGTAGGAGAGTGAGAACTACAATGAGTAAATGTTTTTAACTTGCCTTAGACCTCAGTACGTGAACCTGTGGTAGAACATGAGAGCCACAGGCACACTGGCTGCCTGATACAAAGTTGAATGATCCAATTCGAGCCTGACAGCCTGGGCAATGTATCTTCCCTTTGGTCCAGGAACTCTGTAAATGATCAGTTCATATCAATACATAAAAAGTGGGGAATAATCTTGAAAACACATTTTATAATAAAGACAGTGAGGAGCCATCAATTAAAGATCCAGTACTGTACATGATAAAGGTTGCAAGGTTTTCCCAATGGAAGGCGATGTGTGACCAGAAGCTATCTAATGGTTACGCCACTCCCTGATGTCAACGCCTGCATAAATATTATGGATAGATACATTTTAGAGCGTGTACCAGCCCTGACATGAGACCTACCTCATTTATTACAGTAAGTATGAAGTCCGGGAAAGATTCCTCGGACAAATATAGGCAACTGTGATGGTCTACTGATGTACAGCCTCCACCATCAATATTTTCCTCTGAAAACATGTAAGAACACCATTAAAAACTTGGTTTAAAATTACAGTCACTCAAAAAACAATCTTTACAAAATTGTGTTGAGAAAATATCACACAGTGGATAAAGCATTTTGACAACCCTGCCAAAATTAATCGACCCCCCCCCCCCTGAGATAGTTTTTGAGTGACTGTACAATACGTTATACATCACCCAAATGTACTGATTTGAAAACTTAATCAACAACCTTAAATATTTAAAAATTAATCAGTTATTCCAATGATTTCAAATCTTGTTACCCTTGTAAAGTTATCATTACGGCTTAATTAATTTTTAATTGCAATTTACGGAACAAAATCTCCATGTGGTATAATGAAAACAACAGAATATTATGTTATTCTTTTCTTAAATGAAATAAAACCTTTATTTAATGGCGAGGAAGGTCTGCTATATCAAGGGTTCATTAGATGTGAAACCACTAATGAATGAACTATATAGAGATGAAAGTCTGTTATATCGAGGATCCGTTAGATATGAAACCCTCCACCTAACAGACTAATGGAGATAATTCTGTCAAATGGAGGTTACACAGTATTCAAAATGTTAGAAAAACCATTAAGTAAAACTGACGTGTATCATGGTAGTCCTGGCTGTGGGCGTCAAGAAGGCAAAATTCATCTTTAGACAGCAGCAGTTTGCGGCACTTCCTGCACCTCACCCGCTCACTCTCTGCCATGCTTCTAAATATACCTACAAGAAAAAGATGAAGTTTACAGTAAAACTTTAATTTTTATAAGTCCAATGTGGCAAAGAATTGACAATAAAGACGAAATGTGTTTTGGTGCAAGAACTGACTGTATTCTTGCATCCACAAAAAACGCTGTTTCAAGATACAGACTCTCCTCGACTTACGATGGGGTTCCGTCCCGACGACCAAGTCGTAAGTTGAAGAGGCAAAAATAATACAGCTCCTCCCCGACTTACGACCTACTCGACTTACGACCTGCCTCAGTCGTACCAAAATTTTTTCAAATTACGTTTTTTCGAGTCTCAACGTCAGTACAAAGAGAAAATTTTCGTTTGTAATTCCCTTTAAAATGGCTGGCAAGCTTAGAAGTGAGAGTTTTGTGGTGCTGAGAAGAAAAAGAGACACCCATTTTAGATTTTCTATGTATTATTTAAGCATTTTCGACTTAAGACCTGGATTTGGGTCCGTAACCCCGTCGTAAGTCGGGGAGGAGCTGTACATAGGAATTTCTAAAATGGGTGTCTCTTTTTCTTCTCAGCACCACGAGAACTCTCACTTTTAAGCTTGCCAGCCATTATAAAGGGAATTACAAACGAAAATTTTATCAGTACACAGCGCGATCACTAACGTCGGGATTTGAAAATACGTAACGTGAAAAATATTTTTTACGACCATGGCCGTCGTATGTCCAGGTTGTCGTAAGTCGAGGAGATACTGTACTGTAGTTGCTTTCATTGGTACCAGATATCAAAATAAGTTCTTTCTGCCCAATATGCCAGGGGTCTGCTCGGAAATTAGGGAAGGTTAGGCAGGTTTCTTTGGTTAGGTTGGTTAGGTCAGGTTCTGTTTGGTTCTGTGCATTCTTGTTTCCATTTTTGTGTTTAGCATCATTCAAATGGTGTCTACACAAATTATTTACAATTCCAGGTAAATATTCGCTTCTTGGCTGTCCTCGGGTTTTGATACAAAAATTTTTGTTGGTGTATTATGATGTGTTTTACTCAGATCTGACCTTCATTTCTTATGCAAATTGAAAGGTTTTGAAAAAAAAAAAAAAAAAAATTCATGTTTCCGAAACCGCTAATTTGCACCAAAATGGCGGTCAGATTTTAGTAAAACACCATAAAACACACAGACAAAAATAACCTAACCTAACCATTTTTGAAGCCTACCTGCTACTGTAGTGGAGGATACAGCGGGGCAATCTGGTACAACTATGGTTACAGACAAAAGTATTTCTGTCATTTCTTAAAAATAAACAATTTCCACACGTAAGATGTTGGTAGGACACCGTGATCTTGTAATATTTGGATTGGTTTACCGTCATTCTCATAAACTTGCTGAATAACAGCCACATAAGGTGGAAGACTGCTTTAAAATGATTGGCCAGCCAAGTCACATGACACGACACTTGAAGGTTGTCGTGTTGCAAAGAGAAGGAGGAGAGAAGTGACTCTGGCAACATGGCGGGCAAAAGAAACGACATGAAGTCGTATGTCTGGTCTTTAATAGTCTGTGGTCTGTAATATTGAAAACCTACGGACAGCCAATGGACGAATATTAACCCAATTCCATAAATTATTTCTAATGCTATGTTCTTCACCTTTACTGTCCAATTTATAAAGAGCTGATATATATATATATATATATATATATATATATATATGCAAGTAAATCACTGTAGGTGCGCGTGATCTAGGTATATGCTGATAACCACCAGGAAAGAAGAAAACACGAAGTTCCCAAGCGCTTTCGTGTAATTCACATCTTCAGGGGTGAGTACAGACTAGATGTGAATTACACGAAAGCGCTTGGGAACTTCGTGTTTTCTTCTTTCCTGGTGGTTATCAGCATATATATATATATATATATATATATATATATATATATATATATATATAATAAGTTCTTTCTGTTTAGTATACCGGGGAGGTTAGGTTAGGTTAGGCTAGGCTAGGTTAGGTTGGGTTAGGTTAGGTTAGGCTAGGTTAGGTTAGGTCTGTTCTTCTTCCCCGCTAATGTTAAGTAGCGTTTATTTTTAAAATATTAATTTTTTAACATCTTTCCACAAACTACAACAGTGTCCACTATAATATAACATTGAAAATCCGGGTTTTTATAATTGTTTTCAATCAATTTCGCTTGCGGGTTAGTCCTATATAATTACCTTGACCTCAACTACCTAGACAATAACTTTAAACTATCACCAAAAGCTGGTGCCTCTACAGAGACCAAAGGCTGGCACGACTACACCAATAACAGGTTAAAACACTTTATTAAACATTTACCTTAATAAGTAGCCAATACAAAACTGACCTCATTCACCTATCAACCAATTACCTTTGATTATATCTGCAGTTTACACACCTGTATCTCTTAATTACTGCACAAGGTCGAGTTTTATTTGAGCCTCGAGTTAACGCTCCGAGGCCGAGCGGTCCCTCAGCCCAGTGTTATGTGTGACGTCATCGTCGTCAGTTGGATCCGGATTCCTGCCTCTCGGTGGTGACGTCATACACCCACTCTCACCTACAGTGCTGCATATATTGTATACCTGTGTACAGTACACTGTATATTTTTTTACGGGATTAGCCCACCAGGGAACAGGTCACTGACCCACATCGGAGCCTGGTGGCGAAAATATAATAATAATAATAGACCCTGCTGCCATGTGACCAGGTTGGTGACCGGACTCTACACACACCTGCAGGTCTCACTTGGTCAACACAACACAGTATATCGTTTCTCACTCTTGATTTTTTTTTGTATTTATTTATGGTTATCATTATCATTATTTTGTTTTTATTAATTTGCTAATAATTTTATTAATTGTTGTAATAATAATAATACGAGATATTATTATTATTCATTATTATATTTTCGCCCCCCCAGGTCCTGATGTGGGTCAGTGACCTGTGCCGGGTCCGACTAATTACCCAAATGTAGCCGCAATGAAGTCAAATAATGGTCCTACATGAATAAATCGGACTGCCAATCACTTCTCGACTAGTATTTGGTGGCACGAAGTCACAAAAAATTGGTAAACTTAATTTAATCTGAGTTACTAGATCGAGCGCATGTACCTAACCTAACACACCTCAAATTAAATTAAGTTTACCAATTTTCTGTGACTTTATGACACCAAATAATAATCGAGAAGTGATTCACAGCCTGATTTATTCTTGTACGACCATCATTTGACTTCATTGCGGCTACATTTGGGTAATTACTCGTTCCCTCGGTACATGCACGCGATCTATTAACTCAGATTTAAGTAAGTTTTCCAATTTTTTGTGACTTTGTGACACCAAATACTAGTCGAGAAGTGATTGGCAGTCCGATTTATTCATGTAGGCCCATTATTTGACTTCATTGCGGCTACATTTGGGTAATTAGTCGGACCGCCTGTGTCCGGGTGGGCTAATCCCCATAAAAAATAAATACGTAAATAAAAAATAAATTAGGTTATGATTCGTTTTAGGTCGACCACGGAAGTTAATATTCCTATTCATATATTTTGTTTCAATATTTTAACTGATATTACCAACAATATTGATTGTTCAAAGTGGGCAGGGCTTTGAAGTAGAAGGAAAATGTGGGACAGAATATTAAGAACACAAATAAACATATTAAAACCTTACCTTACCTTTCCTAATTTAAAAAATCCTAAAAACATAGAAGCCTTACCTTAATCACATTTTCGGTGTTAATTATGTGGTGTTTCCTGTGTTCAGATGAGGGACCCATAAACTCAAAAGCAGTTTTCAAGCGTTTAACAAGTTAGGAAAGGCTAGGTAAGATTTTCAAAGTTTTGTTTACTTTTACTTTTGTCAGCTTTGCTACTGATCGGCTCATTAGCCGCTTGGACAGTCAGTCATGTCTCTGATATGCGCTGTTAGCAGATACTGGGCATGCACTGTCTCCTGAATATATATGAACCTGCTCTAGTGTTGGTCAAGTCTGGCCTTGAAGGAGCTCACACTCGGTGCCATCACAACACTCTTCAGCAGATTGTACCAAGAGTTCACAACTCTCACAACAAAAATTTGCCCTCACAGTTTTTTGGACTTGTGTCTTCTTCAACCTTGAGCTGTGACCCCTTGTGGGGCAGACGTCTGCTAGCTCCAGGTGTTCTTTTGAGTATTTTACACCTACTTATGATAGGTTTATGATTTATTACTACTTCAACGGCTTCGGACACAGTAGATGCGCTTCACTGAACTTCCGTTTCCTGTAAACAAACTCGCAGGTAGACAACATACAAACTAATGGTGGTACCAATGGTAATTTGGATATAGACCACACAAGCAATTACGGTAATACTTCCAGCAATTTTTGAGGCTTTACTAAAATTTGTACAGTACAGTATTTATAGTACAGTACTGTACAGTATGTTGTATCCCCATTTATCCCGAGTTTAACAATAAGTTCACTTAACTTTAGGTTTTTTCAGGAACACAACCCCTTTGTTAAATTAGGGATACCTGTAATATTGTGGTTTTCTTGTCATTGGGAACCAAACCCTCTTTTTTCCTATTTATTATGTTACTGGTGTGCCAAAAGTTTGATACCCTGTACAGTATTCAAATTGTTTTCAAGGAACCTAAACCATCCAGATAGTGAGGGACGCCTATAATGTCATACTACCTTACTTCTGGCACCTGCACTTTCAGCTAATTCATAAAAGGAGACAAATTCTGAACTGTCAAAGTTTGGAAATGATGACTGTGGTCACTGCTGCTGCCACAACACCCTCCTAGCTGATGACTGGTCACTGCTGCTGCCACAACACCCTCCTAGCTGATGACTGTGGTCACTGCTGCTGCCACAACACCCTCCTAGCTGATGACTGTGGTCACTGCTGCTGCCACAACACCCTCCTAGCTGATGACTGTGGTCACTGCTGCTGCCACAACACCCTCCTAGCTGATGACTGTGGTCACTGCTGCTGCCACAACACCCTCCTAGCTGATGACTGCATGACAGTGATGACACTAAAGAATTTTTGTTGTGTGGTGCACATACACCTGTACTCTTAGTTACACTACATGTATGTATTATGGTTTCAAGTATAAATTTATGCATATAAATACAGTTGGAGGCTGGTAGATGGTGGGGGGAGGGGGGATTACTACTGTTATTCTGTAAAAATTCTATACAGCAAAAGGTTTGGTGCAGAGCTTTGTAAAGAGTTGAGGCTACTGTATCATGATTTGTCCCCCTTATAGTACAACACAGTTGGCTCATACACCATCAATGTAATACACATTAAAAATAACTTGTATATACAGTATAGTAGTTTTATTTAATGTGAAAAACATAAAATCATTACAATAAGAATGGTCTTTGGCATTATCTAATAGAATGAATATAACTTTGTATATAAAATATTAAGATAAAATGTGCTTTTAAGATGTGTAGTAAGAAACATTCAACACCAGAGAAACAAAGTTACTGTATCATGGAAGTCAGCTTGAGACTCCTGCTGATACAATTAATGGTTTAACATAATAAAATCAGACAAACAAGTCTTGTTTCACAAAGGTGTACAAGATAGTGACTATACATCTCACCTTTCTTACACTCTGCTTCATGAAAAACTAGCAAATTTCCTATACATGAGAAGATCTCTGTTGGCTGGTGGTTGAGATCCTTTTGATGCCATGGAAACATAACCATTATAGAGGTCTCTTGAGCGGCGACCAACAGTAGGGGGATCTGTCTCTACTGAAGAGTCTAAACAAAAACTGGAGCGTTGAATGAGCACCAAGGGAGCTGTAAAAAAAGATATAATTATTGTAAAATGATCCAGAACAAGTTGGTAATAATTCCAGTGCTGTTCAGAAATCCTATCATAAGGCTGAGAGCTCATAATTAAGCATATGTACACCAAATGCACACAAATGGCCATTTTCTGTATACATTTGAAGCAGTAAGTCCGAAGAAAAATTCTGAATCTCGGGTATTACTTTTAAGTATCCTAACAAATTGATTCGTCAAACTCAAATACTGTACACATAACTGAAGGGATTAACGACACGTTAATTCAATTATCCTAAGATTATAGATTATCTTTACCAATTAAACACGCTAGTTTTCATTTTCCAGAAAAAAAGGCATTTATTGTCCTGAGGACAACTGATCTTGCATTTCAGTATGTGAGGTCAAAACATAAATTTTGTTCAAATTTCAAACAAAGGCGCTCCTTCACATGTTGGTTAAAGATCAGGGATTAAACCTCTTAAAATTTGAGTAATTAGTGTTGATTAAAGATCCTTGAAATTAATCCTTAGACTCCGCCATTTACAGTGTGAGAAGCCGGCTCACTGCTGTATGTATGTACAGTACAGTACGTGCAATAAACAAACAATTTATAATTTAAAAACTTGTTTTATTCTTACAAAACTAAATACTGTTCATGCATAAAGAAGAAACACAACACAACAAAAATAATTTATATACACGAGTAATAACTAAACCTGGTACAGTACGCCCGGATAATTTACGGATTTTTATTTCGCGGTCCTCTATCATTCGCGGATGACACCCTGGATGTACCCAAGAATGTCTAAGAGTAGTTTTAAAATTGCTGGCATTTTTGTGGCCAGGACAGGGAGCCATTCATTCTGGAAACAGTAATTTCCTTTACCTGTATTGTAGATATGTGTGTGTGTGTGTGTGTGTGTGTAGACACACACACACAAAATACATACAAATTAATAATAATGGGAAAATCCTCTCACAAATAATTAATAAATTTATTAAAAATGTTGAGTCTACCCTCAACTCCATTCCATGCTTTGTTATTAATAAAGCATGGAGTGCACTTGAGGGTAGACTCAACAGTTTTAATAAATATTTGTCTGAGTATTTGTGAGAGGATTTTCCCATTATTATTTATTTGTATGTATTTTGTGTGTGTGTGTCTTCACACACACACACTGTATATACAGTATAGGTAAAAGTAATAACTGTCCTAAGGGCAAATTCAAAGGGAATATACATTTCTTTGTACACAAGTAAAAATGTACCCCCGTCAGCAAATGTTATTTGCGGATTTAGCAATTCATGCCTATTTTGAGAACCTAACTCCCGCGAATTTGAAGGGCCTACTGTACAGTGAAACCTCCATATAACAGACTTGCCTCTCCATATAATGGACTTTTATCTCAACAGTATATAGTTAGTTAGATGGAGGTTTCACATCTAATGGACCCTTGATATAATGAACTTTCTTCTCTATATTGTCCGTTAAACAGAAGTTTCACTGAATACTGTACGGCAGTTAGATCACAGGTATTACATTATTTGTGGAGAGTTAAGGCTTATATCAACACCTACCACACCTTAAATAAATAAATAAATAAATAAATAAATATATATATATATATATATATATATATATATATATATATATATATATATATATATATATATATATATATACACAGTTGGTCCTCCTATTACGCGGTCCCACAATCCGCGTTTCACCGTTAACGCGGTGCCTTGCCAGAACCTAACATTTTCACATTCCGCGGTCGTGAACCCCATTACGCGGAGAGCGGCTGGCAAGCCGCGCCATTTTTGGATCCAAACCTCCCGCCATCCGCCATGTTGTGTAAGAGGCGCGAAAATGGTGCGCACAAGGTCGCCCAGTCATCAAAACATTACCGAGTTCTTCACCCGCCACCCACTACAGCCGGCCCAAGTCAGTGATAGTGATAATTATAGTGAGGATATGGACTTATATGAACTTTGGGGGGTTTGACAAAGAGGCCCTGCAAGCCTCTGTGGTGGATAGTGATACAATTGATACAAGTGATACAGGTGAGGGCCAATAATCTGCCCTCTGCCTCGGAACCAACCGCCCATCCCCGTGTGCCCAGCCATCTTTTCTACTAATGCAAGTGTTAAAAAACCTAATATTATTGATATTTCTCTTAATTATTAATTGTGTGTGCATGCCATCATAAAGTTAAGATAATATTTTTACTACAACATAGTTGTGTGTCGTCAAAAAGTGGAGTTTGGGGATCGGCCCGGACTCCATTTCAATTAATCCCATATGTTATGTTATTCACTTTACGCGTTTCTCACTTTCCGCGGTACCCTCCGGGTTACATTAACCGCGTAATATGAGGACCAACTGTATATATATATATATATATAATTGAACCAATTATTGTTTCTCTGATGAACACGTTTTTGTTAATAATAATAAAAGGTTATATTACTTTAATTAAGAAATACACATTGGCTCACCTGCAGGTCCAGTACTTTGGTTCATCTTGACCACCGGACAACTTGTTGTTCTGTAGATCTGTTCATACCTGCAATATTAAATACTACAGTTATTCAGGAATATAATTCTTCGATAATTTATGTGTACTTATAGACCTTTTAGTAAGTATTTGTGAAAAAAAACACCTGTGATAGAAGAAAATTTTCAAAGAAGAGTCCCAGAAGTGTGGAACAGTGTACAGCAGCCAGTCAGAGTAAGAGGGGATGTGAGAAAATCTGAAGTAGACAGGTGGAGAGCAGTAACATAATGAGGACTAAAATATTGACAAGGTAAGAAGTTCTCGATAATAATGACATCAGGTGGCTGTGTGCACTGAATATAAAGGCAATAATAATAACGGCTAGAAATACGTAAGAACTACTAATGGAGCGTTCACACGGAGATCTTTAAAAAATTCAATTAACAGCACGAGAGTTTACGTACACATTTTCAGTTTATGAGCAACAATTGTCAAGTTTGGGCAAAATTCTGTGAGAAACAAAAGAAGAATTTATTCTATCAAACTACTGTGTAATAATTATAATCATCAACACCGATTACTCAGCATGTCCAGGTATTTATTTTATTCACAAATAATCCCATCCAGAGTTACACCGAACAGATGATCTCTTTTGTTTTGATTGGTGCCCGTATTCTTCTGCAATGGACCGACGCCGTGCTCCGTTAGGCGTGTAGGGTAACCTGGAGCTGGCAATACAAACCTTAAAGACTCATTAATAACATGTAACAAACTTGCCTCTTATAGATACTATTGTCGGCTCTCGATGGTTCGTGGAGGTAGTCCCCGTACGTCTCGGTCATGGGTGGGAAGAAGGACACCAGGGAGAGGCTTGGACTGTTATCACCGTCATCGTCACTTGCAGTGGTAACCACAGACAGTTCATCCTCGTCACTTGCTTCGCTCTCGGTTGAACTAGAAACGAACAAGTGATCCTAGAATCACTTTTTTGTGGAACTCACAGCCAGGCAGCTCCTTATAACACAGCTGCAAACTGAGGGTATTCTATCGACAGTACTCTGAAACATTCCCACTCAATCAGCCCTCAGAATACATCAATCATCCCCTTTTACAGGCTAAGTCTAGACCATTCAACACTACTTCTTGTTATTACAATGTCTCTTACCATATTGTTGGCTGAATATTGGTAGTAAACTTGCCTCGCACAACTGCATCCCAGGTTCAATCCTGGATCAGGTGTGAGATGGGTGACATCCAATGAGACCCTACCAAATATTGCGGGTTTCCTCCGGGTACTAACACAGGACAAACTCATCAGGAATAATGGAGAAAATAAATAAGTTCTTTTTCCTTACCCTGTCTAAGGGAAAAGTAATTACAAGATCAACTCCATATTTCTAGTTAATGTCTTCTGCCAGGTGGCCCCTCATAGTTGAGAACCAGCTAGACAAGGGAGGAAGTGGTGGTGTTAGGAAAAGCTCCAGAATTACTGTACCTTAAACTGTGAGTATGATTGTTATTTCTATACAGAGAGTAAAGTCCGAGTTACTAATGTCAAACTTCTGAACACTCAGATATGCAACCCAGACAACGCATTATCCAAGAAGCTGAAAAAAAATATAAACGACAAAGAGAAATCTACTCTTTGCTCTGTGTATTCGTTTATATAATTATTACATCTTTATTACCACTTTATAACCTCACCTGGTACCACTCGATGTAGTGGAGGATGTAGAGGCTTGACCCGTCATGACCGGGTTTTTTTGTGAGGAAGAGGTGGAACTCTGGTTACGCGACAATTCTTCCTGACGTTTCCCAGGGCGACGACGAACACTGAATGGACTTTCATCGGTGGTAAAGTTTGGCATGTAGTCTCTATAAAACAAGTCGTGGGAGGTAGTTATTCTCATGAAGCATGAGAAGAAAATACCAGACTGAATTATACTGTACAAACCCACTTTATGGGCAAAGAAATGACCGAGTTAGCTAGTTATGCATCTTAGTTGTTGAAGTGCAGTACTGTATTAACATTATTATCCCACCAGATCACTCCTGGCACAGTCTACCTCCCCAGTCACACCAGGTTTATGAAGCAAGTTCTGAGTCTGACCCTGGTCTAGTGGCTGCTTTAATCCCTTCATTATGGGGGATGCCACTTTGATATTTTATTTGGCTAAAGTCAGATCTTATTCAGCTCAGATGCAACCCTATACACAAGGGGCTAAAGTAACAGACAGGAACAAACACCTATAGTCATCAATACCTTATCAGGTGGATCTCCTCCTTATTATCACATACCTCACAGAGTGGCTCATGTGATAGCTAAACAATTCTGATAAAATGCAGAATTCCGAAGGTCGATGGTGGTCAGTATACAAATCAATCTGAAGATCAAGATTGTCAATAGTTAAAATTGATGAAACTTACATATTTATAATGATAGATATAGCAGTTTTTTAATACATGAGAAAGAAGTCAATTACTTTACAAAACAGAAACTAAAAAAGCTATTGTTAATAACGTACCTTTGGTTCTCCCGATGAAACAGGCAAGAGGAGCGATACAGATTTTCTGGCTTGTTCAACTGGCACCGGCAGAGTCTCCATCACATCCGAGTCCCACCACTGACTTGTACTCCGACTAAATATAAGAAGAAATGAAAGTTTACAATAGAGAGAACAATTTACTCTCTACATATTCCAACTGGAAAATTACACATCTATAAGAGAAGAAAGAAATAGGTTAAAATGCAGTGCCACAATAGCCCAACACATGCTGTTAGGTCACTACTGTTGCTTTTGAGAAATAAAACACCAACAATTATTATTATACAACTATAATTATATGAAAACTTAATACAAATGAAAGTGCAGCAGCTTAAAGGAAAACAGATGTAAACCATACTTGTTCTAAAGCTAAACTATCCTGTACAGTACTGTTCTTAGCTATTAAATTACCTCAACAGTTTAAGCTACTGTTTTGTAACAGTAAATAACAAACCAAACTGCTACAAAGAAAGGGAGACTGATAATACTTAATTATTGTAAATGAACACTTCAAGAGTTCATGCTTCCTAAGTACAGGTACAACAAAATCTTAAGAGTGACGACGGTACCTGTGACAAGGGCGCACCCCTCGTGTCAGTGTGTGGTGAAGGAGGTAGTCCGAGGATAACTCCCAGATGGGGACTGGTTCTTCACGAGGAATATACACACCCAGGAACAAATTTATTGCATTCTGCTTCTCAGTATCTGTAAGAAAGAATGAACATTTCTTTCAAATTTTACTTCGTAAGATTATATAAAAAATGAAGGGCTGATTCTAAAATTTAATTACATGATGAGTAAAGACTGAGTAAAGGGCTGCAGGCCCTGCTAGCCTCTAGACTATTGGCCCATATTCCTTCAGCTATGGTCAATGATGTGGTAGAGGGGTTACTCCCCATTGAAACCAATCCCCTTTTTCCATAAGCCCAAAGAAATATATTCACAGGTTCACCATTTGCGCGCCTCAGCACACACCCCCCCCCCCCCCCCATCAATACCAAAGGTCTCATGTATTATCTATTATCATAACAAACACAACATTGTAAGTGTAGAAAAAATTTATTCCACAATGAACTGTAACATAATTTACCAGAGAAAGTGTTGCTGTAGTATCTGGATAATGTTTGCATGATATCATTTCCCTGGCTCGTCCACGGGGCGGTGCGTCGGTAAGTTTTGATCCTGTGAACCAGCTGAGACCCTCCGTACTGTAGGGCAAGAGTGTCTCCGTGGTCCTCGTACATTTCTTCCAGCATACGGACACAGTCGCTGTCAAACTCCAATGCAGGACGTTCAAGGACTCCAAGTGAATACAACTGAAATTATTTAAAAAGTTAGAAAATACCAAAACCTCATCTATAATCTGGATAAAAATGAATGTGAATGTGTGCAGTCATCGTTCCTGAACTCTTAATTCTCCACAAAGGTTGACACAGTCCCCCTGACAACAATTGACAAGCCTCATTAATGCCAAGTATATAAGCTTGAGTTATCACAGAGACCTATGGTACAATGTAAGTGAAAGTGAGTTCCATTGGTCTGATGACCTATGAGGGAGTGTTGATACAGTACAGTAAAACTTCCATTAAATGGATATCAACCTAACAGATGTAATCCACTGAATGGAGGTTACACCTCTAACAAACCTCAATATAATGGACTACACTCTCCCTATAGTTTGTTAAAGAGAGGACTCATAGTACTGTACACTACAAACTAAGACAATAATGCACAAAGAGGATGTGTGGGTAGCACCTCACTCAAACATCCACACATCTCCAAGTATAAATTTATGGACTCATTACAGCTGGGTAGACTGAGGGTGCCTTAGGCTTGAATCAGCAACCCTCAGAACAGGAAAT
Source organism: Homarus gammarus (assembly GCA_958450375.1). Lineage (NCBI taxonomy): Eukaryota > Metazoa > Arthropoda > Malacostraca > Decapoda > Nephropidae > Homarus > Homarus gammarus. Next base: position 361,385 of record CAUDMG010002352.1, on the reverse strand, counting down.
GAGTTCATAGGAAAAAAGTGTTGTGTAGTGTGCTTATAATGCCGTCAACACCAGATTTAATATATTATACAAGCTACAGGTGCATTCTGGTGAGTCTGAGATGGTATTCCTTCATGTTTTTCACACAGGCAAGATTGATAATGCTATGCCCAACTATGTAAGAACAAAGCTTAACCTATTATAAAATACATTTTTAGGGTAAAAAGTAAGTAGGTACAGTAATATATTGTATTGTATGAATCCAATTGCTGATACAGTAATACAATCTATTATTAACTACAAGTGTAAATACAGTGAATACAGTAATTGATATTTTCATCTATTGAAAATGTTGAGATTTGAGACTACCTGTACAGTACAGTACAGTATTATATTTAAATTCTCTGAAACTAAAATGCATTTAAAACTTTTATAACCTTCTCAGTAACAAAGTTTTAATATTAACAATGGCAATACAGTATATATGCCTGTACTGTACAGTACTGCTAACCTGAAATGCAAGGGCACATTTTCCAAGGCAGAACTGGGCGGTGTTTGTCCGGTCAAGACAATCAACGCAGTTTACCCGTACAACTCCTGTTTGCATCCGGCCGTGACGTTCAGTTAGCGTGAAATTTCTTTGGGAAATAAACACGGTAAAATCAACGTTTCTCCTTCATATTTAGTATTCAATAATATGTATTTTGATCCTTAAAATAAATAAACTTTGCAGATGGTCCTCAAGTAGACTACTCTGAATCAAGGGTTACAGTACTCTCCTAGAAAAGGCCACAACAGCACAGTAAAGTACTGCATATAGTGAAAGCATATGATTGACTTCACTCTCCACATAATCAATTCGATGGGAGCTTCCACATGTAACAGACCCTCTATATAATGAATTTTCATCTTATATTCATTATATGTTTTTTTTATACATCTAATGGACCCTCAATATAAGACTTTTCTCTTCTTTAGTCTGTTAAATAGAGGCTTCACTGCAATACCCCTAATTAAACACAATATTCACCCCCAAAAAGTTCAAAACAGTACCTGCGGGAACCGAAGTTATAATTGCCCTGCGTGCTAGTCCTCTCCATGTGACGGTAATGTGTGTTAGGGTTGAGATGGTGACTGTAGTATGGTGGAGCACTCTGGAAGATGCCCGTCTTCTTTACTGCCCTATAAGCAATATCAGACAGCCGACTCATCACATTCTCGTCTTTCCTGAGGGACGATCATACACATTAGGTCTTTTTCTGAAGATTTTTGTGATGAATATGTTGGGATCCCATTCATAAGTGCAGGAGTTCATAACTTGGGGACTGCCTGTATTTTTTAAAACTTTATAATTTCCTTTAGTCTACTTTCATCTATTCCCATATTCAACCACAAGTTGTTTTTTTTTTACTTTATGCATTTTACAAGAAGAGAGAGTACGGTATCAGTAAAGTTTCTGAAATTTACCAAAATCTTGGAATGCCTTATTCACTCACCCAATTTTCCGAGGCAGTAACACAATATTTATACATGATCTCTCAAAAGTGTCCTGACCACAAGAGCTTCTGGTTCATGAATACCTATACAGCATATGCCAGTCTGTTACCTGAGTTACTGAAGTCTCCACAAATCTTGAATGGTGAAGAGGATGCATGCAAGTTACTGGTTCACTCGTAGTCTCTGCACTAATGTGTTATACAAAACACAGTAAAACACAAGAGTAAAATCTGAATTACTCCTCAGTGGGTTCAATGATTGTCTAATATATTACCAGATGATAAACTTTCTTATTTTTACTTACTGTTTGTTGATACGAGCCATATCGACAGCTACATATTGGATGTGGTGCTGTGGAGGAAGAGTGATGTTCAGTTGGTCGATGAGACGACAATAATCTGTGTTGAGGATGGATTCATGAGGCCGACGCTCTCGTCTCTTCACAAGGTTTAAGATGATGATGGGCGACCCAAACCTCCGCAGTAGTTCGTTAAAATGCTTCCCTGGGGTATGAGAAATCCATTTATATATCACCAGCATAAAATATGGTTTAATATGTAGATGAACTTTATCTCATCTATATACTTATTTCTTTAGGGAGAAAAACGAGAAAATCCTCAATCATTTCTATCAACCACAAACTTAGTCCAGTCTACTCAATCGGTTTATACCATATAATACCACAGAGTTCATGCACCCGATACAGTACATACCAGAAACAGTAGGAAAATGATAACTAGCATATTACCGACTATACAAATATTGGTACAGTTTATGGGGATGCCAGTTAACTGCTGTTGTTTTTCTCAAGCTCTAAATATTGTGTACGGTCTCTCCTCGACTTACGACAACCCGGACATACTACGGCCATGGTCATATAAAGTATTTTTCACATTACGTATTTTCAAGTACCGACGTTAGTGATCGCGCTGTGTACTGACAAAATTTTCGTTTGTAATTCCCTTTAAAATGGCTGGCAAGTGTAAAAGTGAAAGTTCTCGTGGTGCTGAGAAGAAAGAGAGACACCCATTTTAGAATTTCTATGTATTATTTTCGACTTACGACCTGGTCGTCGGGACGGAACCCCGTCGTAAGTCGAGGAGAGACTGTACACTGGTGTCACTTCTGTGCATTTTCATACATTGTTCTCTATTTCATTACCACAGCACAATGGCATTCTACAAAAAACTCGCCTGCAGTTTCTGCAAATGGATCCATTACATCAAAAGTAATAGGTGGTTTTGGTACCATCTTGCTCACATCTTGTGACCAGTGGGATGGTATGGAACCTCGAATCTGTAAATAGTATATAATACCTTTTATTATAAAAACAGGATAGATTTAAATTATTGCTAATTACATTACCACTATCATTAAGAATTATCCATTTTTATTTATGAAAAGAGCCAAGGTTCAAATACAGTATTATAGTGGAGATTATGACAGGATGAGGGAGGAAATAAGGGATGTTCATTGGCCTGGCTTGTTGAGAAATAAGAACACAGATACTACACTGAATATCACAGCCACTAAAGTGAAATATTTGATTGATAAATATATACCCAAGACCAAACCCAGTGGCTCCAGGAATACAAGGAGACCACTACACATGAACCATGCGGCGGTTGTGAATCTCGTTCTCATGAAAATAATATAAATGACAACAACTCGTAGTTAATATAAGGTGGGATGTAACTTAAATGGTTCTTAAGGACTTTCATACCGTGTCTACGGCAACTCTACACTCAAAATAAAACTTAAACACAGTACCTGTTCTATATTTTGAATATTTAAAATACTGTAAGGAGAAACTGAGGTGTTTGGTTCACATACCTGAACAAATGAGGTAAATCTGCCCATAAGAAGAGAAGTTACATGGGCATCACACACCAGCTGTTCTGTCTCAACTTCATTAGCTACATCACCCTGAAAACCATCACAGATGTATTAACATAATATCCTCTGTACACTATACTTGTACAGTGGGGTATGCTATAACGAACGGATTCTACTACGAATATTCCTATAACGAACGGTTTTACCTATAAAATTGAGAATGTTATAACGAATGAAACTCCTACAACGAATTTTTTTTTTTTTCTAATTTATTGTTTTTTTTATTACAAGTATTAATGATATTCTTTATTTCAGGGGTTTAGATGCATAGTTATGCACTTTTTTTAATTTTTACAATTTTATATTATATTTTTCAGTGTTAAGTGGTTGTATTTGGGGGCCTGGAACGGATTAATCCTATAATGAACGAATGCTATAACGAACAAGGTTCTAGAACCAATTAGATTCGTTATAGCATACCCCACTGTATTGATATAATATCCTCTGTACACTATACTTGTATTAATATAATATCCTCTACACTAACAATAAACAGTATTTATGTCTCTTTTCAATGATAACATAATCATGGTGAGTAAAGTATGAATGTGTGTCCCTTGGCCTTGTTGAATTACACAAGGAGGCAGCAGATTGGTCGACACTACTTAATCACCCTTCACTTCCCAACAGTTGGGTGCACTGGGTATGACTCTGTATCCCTTAGGAAAATACTGTACTGTACACCCTTACAAGTAAGTTATGGAATTAAAAAATATAAAACATCTGGGTAACCTGCTTTTGAGAGAGGATTCACTGGCACTTTGCATACAGCATATCACCTTCAAAATATAAATACAGTAATAAATAAAAAACTTGAGTTCTCTCACCTCAAAGTTGGCTCCTCGTTTAAGAAATCTTGTGCCAGCATAACGACAAGATCTCCTTGCAATCAAAGTCAAAAAGAATGATCGTCCGTATACGGATATGTTGCTCTGAAAAGAACAAAAAATAAGAGTTTGAAAACCATATTGTAACTTATCATGATATTAATATTATACTATGACACAAGGACACACATAAAGCCATCATTTTAATTCTTCTTTATACAGTGACCCCTCGGTTAACGAATTCAATCCGTTCCAGAAGGTCGTTCGTTAACCGAAAAGTTCGTTAACCGAAACCATTGTTTCAATGGGTTTTTGGGTAATTGGTTCCAGCTCACCGAAAATTTCCTAAATTCAACAAAAAGGGTAGAAAAGTTCACTTACTTTGAGGTGTGTATGTAGAAGGCTCCTGGATGATGATGATGATGGGAATTACAATGGGGGTGGAGGAGAAGGAAGAAGAGAAGGCATTGGGGTGGAAGAGAAGTCACCCCATGGCACCATTTCACCCATAAAATTTTAGTTCTCTTGGTGTATTTCAAGATTATTTTCTTTAAATCAACACTGTACTGCATTATATATTGTCAATATGTAAAATATATTTCAAAATGACCAATAATTTGCTTGGAAACACAGAAAAAAAGCGTTTAGTTGAGAGAGTCTCAAGCAAGATGTTACCTCCAGTGAAAACAGAGAGACTAACGCCTGTTTGCTGTGTTAAGAGGCTGGATGCTGCGCTTTAAACTAGTCACTTTACCTTCAATTATGTTCAATAATTGTTAAAATGACTAAAAAATTGAATATTAAACTTTTAAAATTATTGAATAGTATAAACTTCTTGATATTTACTAAAATAGTTAGGAATTTAAGCCCTAGAACCGATTAATGTATTGGCGGACTGATACTAAAGCTGGTTGCCCGGCCAGTGCAAGCGAAAACATGTTGAGGTCGGTTCGTAAGAAATTCGTTAACCGAATTTTTGTTCGTTAACCGAATTGAAGGTCCTTATGGAAGGCAGTTCGTTAACCGAAATTTCGTTAACCGAGGCGTTCGTTAAACGAGGGGTCACTGTACTCAAGTTACTGAAAGATGACTGGAAAAATGTTAACACAAATTTTTCCTACTGTTGTTGTCATACTCAATCTCATTACAACGTACTATACTACATGTGTTCTGCTATGACTCTCTCCTTCCTCAACAAGACACTAACTCTGGTTCACCGTTGCCACTTCAGGCATTCTAGCAGATATCTGAAGTGCTCCACACCATCCATGCCAGTCAACACTTTCATCTTTTCTCATCTCCCTTCTCTTATTTTGTTATTTCATCCATATGCTTTAGTTTACATTTATGAGTGTTTTCTCTTCCAAACTCTTCCCTAAGAGCTGGAACTTTTCATCTGAAGACACCTGCTGACTCGCCTCAAATTTACATATATCTATGAGGATTACTAATTGAATTGTAACTTATTCCATCATTCTTGCTTTCAACTCTCTTACTACCCCATCTATTAAACAAGCCTGGTGACAAACAATATATACTGTACTGTATATCTTTAACCCAGTCTTACTTTTCTTCTTCCCAACAAAATCTTACACATGATTCACTCTCCTCCTGAGAAACTCCCTGACTCAATTTAACAATTCTCCATGCATCTATATTTTTAATACTTGTTATATGATGTTTCTGTTTATACTATCATATATTTCTGACAAAATCTATAATGCCACAAACTGTTCCCTCGTCCCAAAACTTATGTTCTTGAATACAAATACCGGTTTATGTATACTTTGTCTACTCCCATTATGTCGACTCTAAAATTATCACATATTCCCAGAAAGACTACAGTCAGTTAATGATGACCTGACCTAACCTAACTTAATGCGATGTTACCCAAAAAAGCATTAATAATCCTCACATTTCCCTTATAAACATACTGTTATTACATGTAGAGTTAACCTTACAGTATAATATATTCAAGCAATACAATGGTAACACTTGGGAGCATTTACCTGCGCAACAAACCCGTGGGTAATGGGTAAGATCCAGGCTGGATGTAAACGTCTTTCAACCGGCTTCAGAAGGTAAGCGTTCCACACATACTTGTTGTTAGGAATATTACGGATCCCATACGAGCAAGGAACTTGTTTCTTTCTTTTGCCAGGCGGTGAGGTCTGACTCTGGCTCTCAGAAGCAGTTGTTGTATCACTGCCATTACAACTGCTTTTTATATTTGATTGAGAACTGTAAAACACAAAAAAAAGAGTTTGAATATATTACAGACCAGACTCATGCCTGTTGCATCAGCCCTTAGCTTCGATTAGAATTCTCAAGAGATTAAAAATTGAAGAATTCCTCCTTAAATCAAGTTTTACAACTGACTCAGTATTAGGCAAATCCATACAGTTAGCAAGTCTATGATCCGAGCTTCCTTGGTGTCTCAAACCTGATGTAAAAATTTTCATCAGGCCGGCACAGTCATGCTAAAGAAGTCGGAGGCATCCCATCATTCATTATATTAAAAAGAGCATAAGAAACCCATAATGCAAACAGACGATGGTTCTTTGACCGGCAATTGATTACTGTAATAGTCATAGATATATAATAAACTCTGATACTATGACTGATCACTGTCCTGTCTGCCAGTCAAATGGACTCAGAAGTGCTGGAAAATATAAGCCAACCTTGCAACTCAATAATTACACATTATAAGTGTACTTTAATAAAATGATAACACTTAAACCTGTCAGCAAATAGTCTGTAATAAAGAGACCAGGGCTGAGACGATCATGACAAAAGTTTGCTGTGTTTATTAAGTGAACTAAAACTAAGAAGTGCGTTGAACCTGAAGTTGTACAGATAAAGGTCACTACATACAGAGAAACCTCTATTTAATGGGCTATATGGAGAGGAAAGTCTGTTGTATCAAGGGTCCATTAAATGTGAAATCCCCATGTAATGAATTACAGTACAGGGTATATATAATATATAGAAAGAGAAGTCCCTTATATGGAGGTTTCACTGTAAAAGAAAAAATTAAACAGTTACACGATTCCCCAAATACATGAAGTATAATAATGATCTGGAAAAATATTAGTAATGATAAATACAAAACTTACATACCTAAACCCTTTGCCTGGCTCCTCACTTGAATCCTTGGAATTTACAGATAAATTCAGAAAGTCCTCGGCCTTTTCTACTTCTCCCACTGCAAGACAAGTAACACATGTAACAGTGAAAGTAAATCTTCCATATTTACTACCTTAACTTGGACAAAAAATGCAAATACTGTACATGGTAAAAAAAATCCAACACCTGGTAATGAAATTTGAGAAAAATCATTTATTACAAGATAAGAGCCCAATGAGGCATCACAATTATAAAAAACAACAAAACATATTCTCCAGGTACCTGAAGTGAAGAAAGATCCACGAGATATATAATGGAGACTGGGTAAGATTAAGTAAGTTTCAAGAACAGATGAAGCTCCAAGTACTGCACTGTATCAGGTAAATCTCCATAAGCTTTCCTCTAATGCTAGCTGTATAATTCCCTAACAATATAAACAACAAGAAGTTTTCATGACTGGAGGAAGAGGAGTCTTACCATCAGGTGATGGAGACTTGAAGCGTAAGAGCAGCTCATGTGGTATGTCTCTGGGTGGTGACATATTATACTGAAGGCTATGTGTTAGGTCATAGCTGTAGCTGCAAGAACAACATTTTTAATTAAATCATTTATATTTAAATATAATTAATTTCATGAATAATTTCATTGTTATACAAATATACGGTATGTAATGTATGTTTGTTTTTTCAGTAACAGACATAACAGACTATAACCAAGAATGTCTCTGAATTACATCTGATCATGGATTGACAATGGTTATTATTTTCTGTGTGTTTGAGTTGATTGTGGTGTGTGCACATACTGTACATGCATCAAAGTTTGCATCAATGTGAAAAATTCCACTAAAACTGATTACCTAAGTAAACTTGTTACGGTACATACATCACCTACACACTGTATGATGCCTACTAATGGCAACTATGTGAAGGCAAAGTGGAGTAGTAACCTGACATAGTTGGGTTCAGAGTCGGAAGTCTGAATGTTGGTATACTGTATAACTGTACTGTACTAGGAAGGGATGTACAGGGGAGGTTTGTCAAGACACTCAGTAGAGAGATAGATATTATAAAATCACTGCATCATAAGAAAAGACTAAGAAGACCAAGACAAGATTGATGTATGCCATTTGACTCATTTTTTAAAACTACCTTCATGAAACCCTGTATTTCATGATGAATCCCTCTCGTATTTACCTTCATTTTGGGGCCAAATGAAAATGAACACAAACCTGAAGTAAAAGTTAGAAGAGAGATCAATATTCTGAAAGAGCCGCACATATTTAGGTTCATCGTCGTGGTGCTTCCTGACAGAATCGTGAGGGATGTAGATCATTGTCGTGTCCTCCACCTGTAAGACAATAAGATGCAAATTAGTGTATAGTGTCTTCAGCCTCTTAGAGAAAACAATGTATCCAATTTCTAGAGGCAACACTTCAGTCATATCATTTAAAATTACAGTAATAAGAGTTTATATTTGCAGCATCTATAATGTATTCATACACTGAAACTGTAAAACAACTGTATTCCAATCACATGATACAGAGACCACAAACCTTATAAATAGTGTGTAAGCCAATCACAGCCACCTTCCTTCTCTTAGTCACCAAGATGATGTAGTATCCCTCTAGAAACCGTACAAAACCGACAATACCAAATGCCGACACTGTTCTGGAGAGACCGAACATCTGCCGCTGCCCAGACTGTGCCCGGTTACCTTCATTGATCATAGACAATAATTCTTTAATTTGCCTTTGACTGTATTCCACCTGTCAAACAAAATGGAGTTGTAAGTATCAAACTTAAACACATTACTTCCCATATTGCACTTACAGTACTGTAATTAGTGTTAATTAATGACCCTTGAAGTAATTACAATAAATTTAAAATATTTAAAAAGCCAATTATGCTATGCCTGTAATGTTTTAAATCATATTTTTATAGTTCATATATGTTTTACCAAGAATATAGACTGACTTTCTTTCACACAACTCAGTCCCAAAAGCATAATACCCCAAGTCCCGACCCCACTGTAGTCCCCCTTCACTTGTACAACCAGAGTGAATCCATTATTCACTCACACTCCTTACAGTGAAACCTTCATATAATGGACCTCTCTTTTCAAATAATCAATTAGATGGGGATTTATACCTAACAGACACTACATGGTCTTCCAACTTTGTATAGTCTGTTAAATGGAGGGTTTACTGTATACTGGGATTTATCAATACAGTATTAGGCAAGTAGTATTATAACACTAGAATCTTATGGACAATTTAGTTACACTGGCTGACACAGCTGTGTGATGAGCCGTAGTCTCTGCATGCAACCAACTTGTGACTCGCCCAGCCTATATTAATCAAGAGGATCCCCTTCTGCTTGGATACTGTCATGAGTGTCGTCCCAGTTAGCAGACTAAAATTGTACACTGAATGACACATAATCAGTTTAGTATCACTGAAAAACACAGATTATCAGATTAGTATGCAGTACAATAAAGAAAATCTGAAAGGCCAAGTTTGGTCATTGAAGAAGATAACAACACTCAGTTCCTTACCTTGTCATCCGTAATATTCAACGAGTGAGATTCTGTACGGTCAATTTTCAATACTCTGAACTTTGTCTGGGTGTTGTTAGAGCCGATTAGGTACAACCTCTGAAATATATCACACAATCAATATTCTCTAAAGTCAGTAATGTTCAATACTAAGAACTACAATAACTTTACCTAATACAGTGCAATGAACAAAAACCCAAAAGATTAATTTTAGTTACATTTATGAATCCTCAAGGCCAAATATTAAAAGTTTTCTTAATATGATCATCTATAACTTATCTTTTAGTTGAAATATGGAGACAGAGGCTTTAGTAGGCAAGTATCTGTACTCTATGCTATAAAGGATATGAAAATTAAGTAGAGTCGAGTACAGTTATTAACCCATGTATTTGTACTAACATTGTTATTGATAAATCTTTTCAAACTAAAAGCCAAATGATAAATGGAGCATATCTTTTCACACAACACTTTCCAACTTACAGACACCTTATATCATTTTATAAACATCTTCATTATACCGATGTAATTTATGTCTACTCCGAAGAAAGGAGTTACCCCCAAGAGTAAAGATATTCATCCTACAGTGCAGCCATAACTGGTAGTGTAGTGTGCCAGGCAGGTTAATGGTGCTACAGTATACAGTCTATTTACCTTAAAAATATAGCCTGTATTGTGATAAACTGTACGGTATATGGTATTATGATGACCACAAGCTCGACACTTACCGCCTTTGTCTCGTACAATGCCATCTTCTGTAGTCCATTTATGATGGGATAAAACTGAATATTGTGTTTCGTATCCTCCATTTTGTCTTCTGGGTTTCACCATATCTGAAGAAGTATATTATATATTAAAAAACCCAATAAACACACTTAGGGTTTAATCTTCTGTAATAATTACCTATCTGAATAATACAAGACGTGAGCTGATCGAGCGTTCGTCAGTGGGCGGGGAAAGATTTATATCACATCTAGAGAGTTTTCCCAAGACCTTTTCACAGCTTCATTATATATTACAGAATCCAAGGAATCTTCTGCAGCGGCTACATCATAATTGTGCGTAAAACTACTTGGGTAATTATCTGTGCTGCTTATGAGAAAAAAAAAGGTTCTAGAACATTATTTTCCTCACAGGACATTTAGGAACCAAGACACCCACCCTACACAAACTGTCTCCAACAATTATTGTCTGAAATTACGTGTAGTACCTGACCTAACCACCCAAACCTAACCTAACTTATCAGGCAGAAAGAACTTACAATATTTTATCTGGCATCAATGAAAACTGGTGAACATTGGTCGCAGCACTGCTTCTCAAATGCAACCTAACCTAACCAAACCTAAACTAAGCTACTATAATATGCTGGATGACCAAAACGACAATAATACCCTTTATTGAAGCGGCATTATGTAATTTACGTCTATCATTTGTTGCACTGTCTGTTCTCTCCCGCACTGCCTTCAGAGACCATGACCATCTGTGGCTGGGTATGGCATCACGTCGTTACCTTATGTTACCATTAAACTTTAGACCACACAGTGAAGTAGTAAGGCCACAATACTCCTCAGTACAGTAGTTTACCTTGACTTGAGGAGCCTCCCACAACAGCTGGTAACGCTCCTTCACACATGATCAATCCCACAGAGTGATCAATATAATTATTTATATTTCATACTTTCATTTACAAATTTCAACGTCATTTATATTTATCTGATAATGATTTCGCAATATGTATTTTTTATAAACTTTTGTTACTATAAAACAGCTCCTATGTCTCCCTAAAACTATGACTATAAAGGAACGCATGATGTTTTAGAAAATATCTGGACTGTCATTATTTATAAGTTACACTTAAAATGTTTATATAAAAGCTGAACAAATATATACCGAGAGATAAATAGGTACAAAGAGAGAAAATAGAATGAACTAAGGGAGAGGGAGATCGAGAGATAAATAGACAAGGCAAAAGAGAGACAGACAGAGGGGGGGGGGGGACTCAAACAGTCGTTGAAACTTTTGGTGGCTTTACTTTACTTTATTTTTATCCTCTTCGCCACTGATCAGCTCGCTAGCCGCCCGGGCGATCGGTCACGTCTCTGTCACGCACTGTTGGCAAGTACTGGGCATGCACCGGCTCCTGAATGTACCTGAACCCGCTCCAGTGTTGGTCAAGTCTTCTCTTGAAAGAGCTCCCACTCGGTGCCGTCACAACACTCTCTGGTAGATTGTTCCAAGAGTTTACAACCCTCACTCCGAAAAAGTTTGCCATCACGGTTTTCCGGACTTGCGGCTTCTTCAATCTTGAGCTGTGACCCCTTGTGGGGCGAGCGTCCGCCAGCCCCAAGTAAGGACACTCAACTGAGTAGTGCCCCCTGAGATGCTTATACACCTCAACTAGGTCCCCCCTTGCCCGTCTGTAGTATAAACTAGGCAAGTTCAGGCGCTCCAATCTCTCAGGGTAGCTGAGGTGCCGAAATGCAGGCACCAGTTTGGTGGCCCTCCTTTGAACATTTTCAACCAACTGACAGTCCCTAGCATATCTCGGGGACCAGATGGGGTGACAGTACTCCAGATGGGGAAGCACTTCACTCCTGAAGATCGTTACGAGGGACGGACCGTCTAGATATCTGAACGACCTTCTTATAAGACCCAATAATTTATTTGCCTGATTTACCTTCTTCTCACAATGGCCCGAGAACTTCAGCTCATTGTCAACATACACACCTAGGTCCTTCTCACACACAGTCTCAACTAGTGCAGTTTCTTCATCCCGTTGGGACATATGATACGCCTCCTTACCGTTGGTACGCTCCAGGTGCATCCTCTTACACTTCGTGACATTGAATCTCAGCAGCCATTTCTTCGACCATTCCTGGAGCCCACAGAGGTCCTTCTGCAGCTCTTCACAGTCCGCTTGGTTCTTAATTTCCCGAAATAACTTGGCGTCATCGGCAAACATTTGTATGGGAGGAGTGTACAACGTCAGGCATGTCATTTATGAAACAAACAAACAACAGCGACGCTTACTTCCGGTGGACGTGTATATAAGGTCACAGCCTCGCCGTGAAAGGCATTCATGATGGCCATTAGAACAAGCAGAGAAATAGAGATAATAAAAAACTGAAAGAAAATGGAAGATAAAAACCAATGTCCAAAAACTCAAAATAATTCACATCGCAAAAACAAACCCCTGCCCCATTATTGCCAATAACTAACAAATACCATATGCTGCCAACGGAAAAATATTAGGACCCAAGATAACCAGAAGCGGAATAATCCCCCACATTAATGAAAGAATAGCAATTGCAAAATCACAACTTACAAAGCTCAGAAGAATCCGCCAATTAAACACCAACACGCAATTGCACCTATACAAAGCACTGATCAGACCACACTTAGAATACCCTCCGATACCTCTGAACACAATCACAAGAACAAACAAACTTAAATTTCAAGCAGTGCAAAATATAGCCCTCAGAAGAGCGGCAAAACACCAACCACCATACACACAAACAGCACAAGACATACACACAGAACACGGCATAGACCCACTCAACACCAGAAGACACACCCAAGCAAATGCAATATGGGAAAAAATCCAGCAAGAACAGGATCCCTTACTAAACCGACTAAATGAGGAAAACAACAACACATCACACAGATGGTGGCCTAGAAGCTTAACAACTGATAACGAAGAACCAGAGCCTCTATATACACAATAAAAAAGAACCAAAAGATGGGAACAACTCTCCAGTCACACAAGGACCTGGAGGGACCCCCCCCCCCCTAACATAATATGCCCCAAGGAAACATCAAATAGAACAACTTAGTCTAGCTTGGCTGAGACCGGCCTTCTCAAACCGCAGTCCTCTAATGCAGCATCGTTGACGGAAGACAAAAATCTCGTCTCCGCAAGGTGGATAGCCCACCTGCTGTTAACCTCCTCCTATATTTCCCACTTCTGAACTTTACCTTGTACTGTACCCTTCTTGCACCCTCAGAGCCAATGCTCTCTTCTCTCCGTATCACCGACCGACCGAAAGGCATTCTACCAAGAGCTCTGCAACACACAACACCTCTAAAGAAGCTCCGGCACAGCAATTCCTCTACCACACAGCAACTTCCCAGCACCTGACTGTTTTGTATAAAATATATTTATATAGAGAAAACGCCATAGCTGAGTTTCCCTTCTCACCTCCATCCTGTGTGCGATTCAACATCACGAAACCCCACAGCACCCTTTACGATACTGACCTAATAGAGACCATAGAATACTTTGCTATCCGCCATTGTGGTACAGCAGTAAGAACAGACCGTCTGCGCCATTGTTTACAGGGGTTGGTGAGTGCAGAATCTTTTTAAATATATAAGTTGTTTGCACATTTGGACTCCTGTTATCAGTACTGAACGAAATTCCAAGTAACGAGTGGCTGGTGGATATCCCAATTAAATGGCTGATAATTTTATACATCTTGTGGGCATGTACAGTCGTAATGTAAAGTTACTGAAGGTGGTGAGTGTTGTGTTTTTCTGGTCAGGATCGTTAAGGAACTGACGCCTGACGGTGCACGATGGCAATTGGCAGGTAATTTGACATTCAACGCAAGAGTAGAGTATTTTTGATTCAACGGTAGCTGGTAGGATGGGCGCGCAGAATTTAACTAAATTAAATTCAACCAATATATAACTCCCGAACTAAATTTCTTACATTACTTCTATCTTTCCGCTATTCAACATAAGATAGTGGTAGACGGGTGTAGTGGTAGACGGATGTAGTGGTAGTGTAGTGGTAGATGGGTGTGGTTGAGTATACACCCTGACCTTTACACAGTCCTGCCCCACAAGGTCATCATTCAGCCGTGCACTCAACACACACAGATCCTCAATCATCAACACATAGTATCAGTATCTATACACACATCAAAATACAAACTAAACTTCAGTTAATATAACAAATATTTAGTTAATATTATTGGAAACTGTTTAGATATTTATAGGAAAAATCGTGTATATTCTCTGTTGTTTTCTTTTTCATTTTTCTCTCTAAAGAAGTGAGAATTAAAATACAAATGTTTCGTTAAGTTATAACAAAACTGTAACATAATGTGGCTTTAGGTACCGAGATAAATTGTTGGAATAACTTGATCTATTTTTCCTATTGTGCAGTGTCACTTGTTTGTGAGAGGAATTACTGTAAATAATAAATGCAACGTGATCATTAAAGCTTTTAGGTGCTGCTCGTGATCTAACCTAACCTAACCTAACCTAACACTACCCTAACCTAACCTAGCACTACCCTAACCTAACTTAACCAAACGCAATAGTGGTCACAATAGAGACTGAGTACTTTCCACCCCCCACATTTTATTCATATATTGTTCATGGTATGGGAAGGGGCGTGCGTATTGTTCATGAGATGGTGAACTGTGTACAGTACATTGTTTATGACGAGAGGGTTGTTCATTGCGTGGGGCCGTTGTACAGTACATTTTTCGTGGTATGGTATGGTGGGCGATGTACATTGTTCATAGCATAGTATGGGAGGTGGTGCTACTGTACATTGTTCATAACATGGGGCTATGTACATTGTTCAAGGCACGGTAGGAGAGGGTGGTGTACAATGAATGTAACACAATATCTGGAACACAAATACCTTCTTGTAAAAAAGAAATCCTAACCGACTCATAACATTCTCAGAGAAGGTCTTGTTGGACTTGAGCCGCGCCTGCAGTGTCACACATCACCCAATACTCACTTGGCAGCAGATGAGTGGACTGACTGACTGACTGGCATATATTTCTGAGTGGCCAGTAAAAAAGAATCTGGAGGACATGACGAGGCGGCAACCCAAGGAAACGAAAATTTACATTTGGTAGGCGAACTGCCCTGTGAGCATTCACAACAAAGTTATCCTGAAGACGAATATTGTGGTGTAGAAACTTGACCAAAAATTTAATTACGTTATAAATACCTGACCCTTTATATCTTTGTCTTAATTATCTTATTAGTAAACATATTTGTTCTGTTCCCGTGAGTATACATTATATGAATCTTATTAGTGGGAACTGTGCCTATTGACACACTTGATAGTTCACAAGGCCTTCATATAGATGGTCCATCACAGTGGACTATCACCAGATATTCCTTTACTTTAAAATATATATCAAACACAGGTTGAGGCTGATACTGGTGTTGGCACTCCCTGGGTTAAGGAAGACATTGTATACGCTGGATTAGTTGTTATTTGTGGGTTACTCCAAATACACTACTTATTGGCCATGATGATGTTTTGTCTTCCTGACCACATTATTGTGATGACCTTTATGTGAGTCCAGTTTGGTGACTCAGGTATTGTGTCGGTGACTGTCACTTGTTGTGTTGGTGACTGTCAGGTGTTATGTCGGTGACTGTCACTTGTTGTGTTGGTGACTGTCACTTGTTGTGTTGGTGACTGTCAGGTGTTGTGTTGGTGACTGTCATTTGTTGTGTTGGTGACTGTCAGGTGTTGTGTTGGTGACTGTCACTTGTTGTGTTGGTGACTCACGTGTGTTGTGTTGTGTTGCTGTTGTTATGGTGGTGTTGTTGAAGGAATAGAGAGCGTAGCGGGAGACTGGCTTACTGGCAGACGTTGATAAGATGTACAGTTGTCAAGTAGGGAGATAGGAAGGAACTGGTTCACAAATAGGGCGGTGGACGAGAGGAACAAGCTTAGCAACTTTGTAGTAAGTGCTGGAACGCTGGAAAGTTTTAAAAGGAGGCTAGATAGATTCATGGATGATAGAGAGTGGTAGTAACTCTCGACAGGAGCTGCCATGCACAGGCCAACCGGCCTATTGCAGACTCCTTATTTTCTTATGTTTTTATGTTCTTAACACAGTGGTTAAAATTATTACACATCTGACCTCCAGAAGATAATACATTGTTGTAACTTCCATACAACTGTTGTAGTGAGAGTAATGAGTAATAGGGAGAGGTGAAGACATGTTCATAAGCTGTGGCGTATTCCTTCCAACTCCTTACTTGTGGTGAACAGTCATAAGAGCATCTCTGGCTTCCCCCTAAATCGTGCAGGGAGGCGGTCAAGAACTGTCCCGCCCCCCCCCCCCCCACACACACACACACACTTCAGTAGATTGTCATAATCACTTAATGTTTAGGTGGTGAGACTAGGCCAGCACCTCAACATGTAGTAAGCGAGACGCGGGTATTAAAAAATGGTATGGGCGGCTGTGTTGTGTATCATACGGTTCGTTTTCCTCAGGTCATCTAGTTTTTGTGAGAAGATACTGTCACTGAGAAGGTCATCAAATACGGTGTTGGCTGCAAGGTCGCTGTAGCTCCCGACAGTTTGGTTTGGGAAGATAATTCTATATCTAATGGGATGAGGATGGAAGCCTTGATTCTGTGTGTGCGGTTCCCTTAACTATAAAGCGAGGGAGTTACCTTGAGGACACCATCACGCGAGTGTTTTATGTTATAAACAGAACCTTTACAGAAGCAAGACAGGAGGATGGGTGTGAGGCAGTAGTACTGTTGAGCGGCTTTCGTCTCTAGACTTTTTTTTTTATATAAAACTAAAGGTTTTCAGGACATCTTTTTGGGGGTCAAATCTTTTCCTCTGTGACGATGTGGGTTTGTGTTGCATAGGGTGCGTTCTCGCACTCTTGGCGAATTCCAAATGAGGGTTGTATTGTTTTTATCCTGGAATAAGTTTGTTGACGGACTCTTCTCGTAGTCGCCCTGGCAACAAGGTGGAGGAGAGTTGTCATCGATGATTGGTGTTTCCTCACAGCACAGAGATGCAACACAAGGTCTGCCTAATTGATTTAGAACTTTTGCTAGCCAAGTAAATATTAATAAATTTGATGAGTGTCCAGGAGATATACAGCAACTATAATGATAACTTGTGATGATACTTTAACTTGTGACACCACCGACGGAAGCAAATCGTGGCTGACTTCTATGATTGTATCTCTTGGTAGTGTGAGGCAGACGGTCACTGTTGTGTGAGTCTGCCTGGGTGTGTTGTGGCGGGTGTTAGTTCATCAGCACTGGGGAGTAACCTGATCAACTCGACTCTGTTACACTCTTATACTATGTCAGGAGTTGTCAAGTTTCCTCCGACGATCACTGTGAGGACGACGTCATCGGGCAGCAGATATTGTTTACGAGTGACTGGTGACGTGAGGGTCTTGCCTGGTCTTGTTAGGACGACGAAGGAGATCATTACCATACAAGAGAACTTCGTTTCTATCATTATTATCTAAGTTAATACCAAAAGCCTTTGTTAGTCAACGCACAGCTGCATTCTTGTCAAACTTCATTAATAGATAAATGCTTCACAGAATTAGTTTAAATCAGAGGCATAGGTTTTCGATCACCAGAAGCCTTCTGCTTTACCGAGAAGTAAGGAAGTGGACCCACAAAAAATGGACCCTGATGCAAGAGTTGTAAAAAAGGTCTGCCAGGTACACAAAGATTCCCAAGGCCAAGGTCACTCCCTAAGTTTGGTGGAATAAATCCAGTTAATAGACACACATTACACCATAAGCCTCACACACACAAACGCGCGCACACCTCTACGCCATACATAATTATGTCGCATACGTGTGGAGGGAGGCGGGAGGAACAACAGTTTACAGTAAATTAGGTGCAAAATGGCAACCTGAGGACCGGGTGAATCCCCGCCCGGCCTGAGACTTGCACATCCCCACCCTCATACACACACACACACACACACACGCAATTAATGACGAAATACCAGAATATTAAAATAAAATAAAATACTGTACACTGATAATAATGCAATTGGTTATAAGTTTGAAGAGGATGACGACACTGGTCCAGGAGCAAGTACTATGTTGTGTTAACTGTTTAGTGTGTATAACTGCCACAGTCTGTGTGTTCGTTAACTGCCACAGTCTGTGTGTTCGATAACTGCCACAGTCTGTGTGTTCGTTAACTGCCACAGTCTGTGTGTTCGATAACTGCCACAGTCTGTGTTCGTTAACTGCCACAGTCTGTGTGTTCGATAACTGCCACAGTCTGTGTGTTCGATAACTGCCACAGTCTGTGTGTTCGTTAACTGCCACAGTCTGTGTGTTCGTTAACTGCCACAGTCTGTGTGTTCGATAACTGCCACAGTCTGTGTGTTCGTTAACTGCCACAGTCTGTGTGTTCGTTAACTGCCACAGTCTGTGTGTTCGATAACTGCCACAGTCTGTGTGTTCGATAACTGCCACAGTCTGTGTGTTCGTTAACTGCCACAGTCTGTGTGTTCGTTAACTGCCACAGTCTGTGTGTTCGTTAACTGCCACAGTCTGTGTGTTCGTTAACTGCCAAAGTCTGTTTGTTCGATAACTCCCTCAGTCTGCTGTATGTGTTTGTTAACTGCCACAGTTTATGTGTTTGTTAACTGCCACAGTCTGTGTGTTCGTTAACTGCCACAGTCTGTGTGTTCGTTAACTGCCACAGTCTGTTTGTTCGTTAACTCCCTCAGTCTGTGTGTTCGTTAACTGCCACAGTCTGTGTGTTCGTTAACTGCCACAGTCTGTTTGTTCGTTAACTCCCTCAGTCTGTGTGTTCGTTAACTGCCACAGTCTGTGTGTTCGTTAACTGCCACAGTCTGTTTGTTCGTTAACTGCCACAGTCTGTGTGTTCGTTAACCGCAGCGCAGGAATTACCTCAACCTGTATACAGTCGTTCACTTATAAGGAAAAAAATTGACTTGTTCTTGTTTTCTTCCCCGGGGTGAGGTGTGACGTAACGCAGGGGGAGAGGAAGGTTGGTCAGTTGCCACACACTCACGCGATCAACACATCAGAATCTAACATATTATAGGAACCTTGGCCTCCTATGTGACCTGAGTCATCGCCTTGGCCTCCTATGTGACCTGAGTCATCGCCTTGGCCTCCTATGTGACCTGAGTCATCGCCTTGGCCTCCTATGTGACCTGAGTCACCGCCTTGGCCTCCTATGTGATCTGAGTCACCGCCTTGGCCTCCTATGTGATTTGGGTCACATATGAAGACCTGGGTGGTGTGAGTCAGGGCAGTGATGGCTGGATGGAATGGGCATGGGTAGTTCGGGGCTGGGTGGGTGAGGTTTGATGCTGGGTTGAAAACAGCGTGGTACACGGCAGTGTGGGCATGGGCAGCGAAGGGCCGGGTAGTGAGGGTCTGGGGGGTGCTGGTGGTAGAATGGTACCGCTCTTGCCTTCGCAAGCGAGATGTCACAGGCTCGATTCCCGGGCCGGTGGAAGTTGTCTGGACACTCTTCCTAGCCCCCATTAGTCCCTGTTCCCCTAGCAGTACAGTAGGTACCTGGTGTAAATCGAAAGTTGCGAATTCGTATTCAGGGACAAGTTGTTGGAGCTTCCAATAACTTGATGACATAAACCATTGACTCTTCAGTCTTCTACGCCCTTAACTCATGAGACATAAAGGCAAGCATGAACTTAGCATGCTTCCCTGTTGGGCTGTAAACGCTTCTGCGCTTCACCTTACACAAGGATGTAGGGGGGTGCCCAATAAAAAAAAAAAAGTGTGGGTCTGGGCAGCATGGGGCTGGGTGGGACGAGGCTAGATGGCACATGGTGAATGATTGGGTGGCAAAGGACTGGGTGGTGCTTGATTGGGTGGCAAGGGACTGGGTGGTGCATGATTGGGTGGCTTGGCGCTAGGTGATGCATAATTGGGTGGCGAGGAAATGGGTGGTGCATGATTGGGTGGTTAGGCGATGCATGGTTGGGTGGCTAGGCGCTAGGTGATGCATAGTTGGGTGGCTAGGCGCTAGGTGATGCATAGTTGGGTGGCGAAGGGCTTGGTGATGCTTGACTGGGTAGCGAGGCCCTGCGTGGTGGTAGTGTCAACACGGGGAGCAGAGGGCAGGCAAGCAGTGAGTCAGCATGTGTGCCCCACCTACAGGAGAGAGGCTTCCTGGCAGCCCTCAGGGGTACTGTTCACATGCACACTGCCTGGTCTCCCTCTGCAGTAAGTAAACATCATCAATAGCTGGAAATTTCAATGAGGTACAAGTAAGAAGCTGCGGTATAGTGTGAGGGGCAGGGAGGCGGCTGTCCATCACGTCGTAATTGGATTGTCTTCGTCTTCGTCTCCGTCAACTGCCGTCCTTGCCTTGCCCTTGTAATATTCAGTTTTTCGTTCTTCTTTGTTCAGGTAATTGATGTATACATGTACAAACTTCAGATGTGTTTTCTGTACGTGAAATATTTACAATAGTTTTATCTTCTAACGATATTGAAAAACAACTGAGGACTCATTAGTTTGGCAACAATGTTTATTCACTTGTGTCATGGTTGGAGAGTTTCCTGGCGAACGAGGTTAATGAAATATTAAGGTGGTACCCTTTTAAGTTCAGGGAATTGAGGTAGAGCAAAGATTACTAGGTTAATATTTTAATTAAATACACACTAAGCTGAATTGTGATTAATCTGAGGCACTGCAGCAGCGGCCTTCACAGTGATGCTTGTGTTGATGTTAGCTGTCAGACCATGAGGCGAGGAGCTGCTAACATAAGTATCCTCCGGCGCTTTATAAGGTGGTGTTGTTGTTAGTGATAAGCGTATAACAACACGTAACATCATCAGGTAACACTAGCATGTAACACCAGCACCTCACAGTATGTAACACCAACACCAACACGTAACACCAACACAAGTACTGAAAAGTAAAACAGGAAATACCAAAAAAAAGTAACATTGACTCTATAAGGACGTGACAAATATCAAATTATTATATTTCGTTCCTGTCTCAGTAAGGGCTTGGTCAGGAAGTGGGTGGAGGAGTGTGGCTGATAGGAGCTTAATATGTTAAAAAATGAATTAATATAAAAACTTGTCTCGTAAAGTTTATTCTAAGATATTTAGTGATTTGATTTTCTCCTTAGCCGCCATGAAGTCATTGAATGGTGGAAAGGAAAGCACGAACTAGAATATCCAGTTTTAAATATAAATTATAATAAGTATACTTCATTATCAGTGTTTGATTATACTTGTCGAGGATAATTATACTGTACAGTATATACCTGGAGTGTCACAAACATTACTGGTGCGGTGTACAGGTGACACTAAGGCTCATATGTTTACAGAACACAACTAAAGAAGTCAGAAACATAACAATATTAAAATTTGTGTTTTATTTTTGAAAATAGGTGAAAACGGCAATAATTACGATAACTAAGAGATGACACAGGTATGGAGTGTGTGTGTGTGTGTGTGTGTGTGTGTGTGTGTGGTGTACAGGTATGACTTGTGTGCAGGTGTGGTGAATCTCTGGTATTTCACAACAGTGGGAAGTTAGCTGGGGGTAGGGACAGGAGCGGGGGCTGGGTGTGGGGCTGGAGTGGGTAGAATGAATGTGACTTCAAATTTCAACTGGATATGTGTGTGTTTTTTTCTTCCCATTTCGTCCAACATAAACTCGAATAGAAGCTACGTGAGATGACCTTCATCGGTGGCCTTTTACCCAGTGTTTGTCTCAAGTTGACCAAATATGACCAGTGGTAACTCTTGGCCCAGGTAGACCAGCTCTAATGTTATTGTAAAAACAGATGGGGGCTGGAGTGTGAATCTCCAGTGAAGAGGGAATGTGTGTGTTTGACAACCAATGTTTGCCAGCACTTGTACAGTACTTGTAGTATAATGCTCTACCCACTTAGTTCGCAAGTATTCAGGCCACAGGGAGAGACACACCTGTCGCATCTTAAACTGTGTGACATCAGGCCATCGTGGGTCAGTGACGTCATGGGTCGACTATAATTAAACTCCCTGGTGTATATATAAAACAAACCTGACGCGAATGTACTGTAGGGTCGGTCATCAGACGGCCCCTCCTCCGTGGGGCCACGAGGCACAGAAAGAGAGAAGCAATAACCGCTCAACCCAAACCTGATAGAGGCAGCTGACATAATTACATTAGGAAAGTAAATGTTGAGTGTGTGTGTGTGTGTGTGTGTGTGTGTGTGTGTGTGTGTGAGCTCCTCGTTGTTACAGCCAGAGTGGTGTGTCGCCATGTTCTGTGTGACATCTTTCGCAGCATCTACCGTGTGAGTGTTGTACAGGTACGAGCAGCATCCGTTTGGTAATGATGTTATGCCACAATCTGTCTTAATGTATCCCCAGAGAAAGAGAGAGAGAGATATGTTGTAAGTGGAGGTCGGGGATCCTTGCAGGTTGCACTATATCAATGGTGCTGGCGATGTGGCCGATCCACTTTACTGAGGATGCTTCACTCAAAATGTTTTCAACCACAATACTGTATATAGACCCTGCTCATCCACCCTCTGTTATCTAGAGAGACAAACCCAAATAACTGACTTGTGGACTCAAAGATTCGGCCATGTATTATCGTTTTTATTAAGGGTTGATGATAGGTGTCTGACATAAGTAGGTTGTGCCGTGAATGGTGAGGCGGGCGTGAGATCGGGGCGAGGATGGCCGTGAGGGTGGCAGCCGAGGCTCGAGACGAGTCCTTCAGGCTCCAGTGTGCACACGGCAGTGGCCAGGAACGGACGCGTTTAGACAGCCGCCGCCTGCCAGGCCTTGGTAGCACCCGGGACAGACAGATCATATAATATTGTGTTTCGCATAAGGTGATAAATCGTGGCCATAAATTAATCTCCGCAGATACAAAGTGATAAAGTTAACTACACAATAAATACCTTGTGTTGTATAGTGTAATGTTAGGAGTGAGGTTCTGCTACAATAGTGCGTTTTTCTAAACAGATAACGGAGACTAATACTAAACCCTGGAAGCCAAGGCCAAGTCTTGAAGTGAAGCAAAGATTACTGGCGGGAGGGAAGACCCGCTCTATATGTGTGCTAACAATACCCAAATTACATTGAAAACAACTCGATCACCTGAAGCGACCGACCAGACATTGGAACTATAGTGTGTGTGTGTGTGTTATAAGAAGCACACCTGCCTCTACCTGACCTCTGTCACCAGGTGCGTTAAGATCTCCTCATTACCTGTTGATCGCACCTTTATTAGTGGTGTTTGTATTTCTTCTGTCTAGTACAGTGTGCGTGTGTGTGTGTATGGACAGTGCAGTGTGTATATATATATATAGTGTATGTGTACTAACTGTGTGCATGTGCAATTTGTGTGCTCGTGTATGTACTCGGATTTGTGTGCGTGCGTGTGTACGTGCGTGTGTGTGTATCACTCAGGCCTACAGTTCATAATCACCAAGACTGCCACGATCAGATCTGTTTCCTACTCCACTATATACACCATACACACACACTACACAATGCACCATACACCACATACACCATACACACACACTACACCATACACTATGCACCATACACCACATACACCATACACAATGCACCATACACCACATACACCATACACAATGCACCATACACCACATACACCATACACCACATACACCATACACACACACTACACCATACACAATGCACCATACACCACATACACCATACACAATGCACCATACACCAAATACACCATACACAATGCACCATACACCACATACACCATACACAATGCACCATTTTGTGGAGTATATCAACACAATTCCACTACACCTGTGATGCGTGTGTTGTGATCAGTGCTGTAACTCATCCTTCTACAGTTATTCATTCTAATCATTTTTGAACTTTGAACGAGCTTGAACCTTTGATCTTAACCTCCCCTCCCCCCCCCCCCCCCTCCTCAGGTTAAAGCTTACAGTATAACCCGCATAGTTCAGCCAGGAGTGTTTGGCTGAGACAACTATGTTTCATTATTGACGATGTTGTTGAATGACACACACACACACACACACACACACACACACACACACACACACACACACACACACACGCACACACACACACGCAGGGCTATTCCAGCACCTTACAAATGCCTTCAGGGACAAATTAAACACTGACCCAAGAGTGGAGAGGCTCAGCAATGAACCATTACATAATGCATTACTATCCTTGTGTGTGTGTGTGTGTGTGTGTGTGTGTGTGTGTGTGTGTGTGTGTGTGCAGTGTTTGGCAGGAGGAGCCACGTGGTGTTAAGTGAAGCAGATGTTTGTTAGGTTAGGTTAAGTTTGGTTAGGTTTAGTTAAGTTAGCTTTGGTTTGGTTTGGTTAAGTTAGCTTTGGTTTGGTTAGGTTTGGTTTGGTTAAGTTAGCTTTGGTTTGGTTTTGGTTAAGTTAGCTTTGGTTTGGTTAGGTTTGGTTAAGTTATCCTTGGTTTGGTTTGGTTAAGTTATCCTTGGTTAGGTTTGGTTAAGTTATCCTTGGTTTGGTTTGGTTAAGTTAGGTGAGGAACGATAAAGGACTGAGGTTATCATCATAGGCAACAACCCTCTGTTATTCTGTCATCAGTGAAGGTTTGGTGACAACGGCATCAAAGGTCCTGGAGAGATAGAACATAACCCACACCTATAATTAACATATAAAAAAGAAAAAGAAAAAACGTCGGTGATAATTTATATAATATATTTAATTCAACATATTTTTAGACAAGGCCAAGACAGACACATAGAGTTTAATAATGATAGTGTGATCATTGTAAAATATCTCGAAGTTTTAACATACACGTTCTTGAAAATTTTATTAAACGAGTGGGACAGACATTGTGTGATAAACATAAGGGTTATAATTTATTTTTATTTGACTTCACTCGTGTTGTAGATTGTGCAGGTAGGAAGTAATGTCTTGGTCGTTTCCTTGTACAGTACATTATGCATCATTATCACGCATCAAGGACTTCACTTGATGCTTCATTTATCTGAGTTCCTTGAGAGAGAAGCACGTGCTCTTAGGTCAATATTATTCAGTATTTATGGCCGCAAGACAAATCTCATGCCGCAAGCGGGTCGAGAACATCATTGGATAATTCCTCTGTAGTCTTGTGATAAGTGAGGTGATCGCTTGTTCTCCAATTTGAATTATTAATGTCACTGGGAAGAGTGAAGGAAAGAGCGAGGAAGAAAAGGAGGGAGGAGGTCTAGCATTTCACTCACTGCATAAGCTCAAGCGAGGAAACTCTGGAGGATGGAGGGAGGCCTTGGGCAAAGATTCACATTTTCAGCACTGGGGAAAATGGCAAAGTTCAAATCATCAACAAAAAGAACTTGAACAGAACTACATGAGGTACACTGAGTTATTACGACACTCACATCCAAGGAGGTTTAGTCATGAAATGTCACGTATAAACTTGGATAAACGGGAGACACATAATGGAGCGATCTCCCACATGTTTATACGGCACCCCACACACTCACCTGGCCATAAGACGGTCCTACTCACTCTTACGTTAGCGTTAGTGTGAATGTTGTATGATGTGAAATACTGTAAGAAGTTGTGTCTACTCTTCAGGTGATCGCTCAAGTGTGTTGGCTACGTGAGTGTGTTGGCCACGTGAGTGTGTTGGCTACGTGAGTGTGTTGGCCACGTGAGTGTGTTGGCTACGTGAGTGTGTTGGCCACGTGAGTGTGTTGGCCACGTGAGTGTGTTGGCC
>CAUDMG010002352.1:322500-330000 GCA_958450375.1 Homarus gammarus | reverse complement strand
CAGGCATTTTACAGTGTATCTGCCTTGACTACACCCAGGCATTTTAGTGTATCTCCTGAAAGCCTGACGATTATTATGAACCTTACGGACTATAGGGAAATGTTCAACATGGCACCAGCCCTGGACACGTGGTTGGGTCCCTCCGCTGCTGCATCAAACTCCGTGTTTGATGTAGAACACAACACATACTGCACTGTGTGTGGGTCCCGGTGCCAGGTTCAGGGGGTACAGTACTGTTCTTCCCTGCAGGAGTGAGACCAGTGGCCAGGCTCACACAGGTGCTGAGACAATTAAGGTTCACAGGTGCTGAGACAATTAAGGTTCACAGGTGCTGAGACAATTAAGGTTCACAGGTCCCTCAGCGTCTCGTGGTCCAGAACATCACTGAGGTTTAAACAATGTGTCTATACCAAACCGGTTTACCATTTTCGGGTCTTCCCCGTCTGACTGAGGTGACCCGCTGCCACCACCCACACACTGTAACTACGCCACACACACACACACACACACACACACACACACACTGCTTCTGGTCACGAGCTATAAGTAAAAGTTTGCTGTAGAAATTTCAGGTTTGGTTTGGTTAGGTTCGCTTTAATTTAACTTAAGTTAAATTTGGTTAGCATTAACTTAGGTTTAGTTAGATTTGGTTAGCATTAGGTTAGGTTTGGTTAATCTGCTCAGCTAGCTTCAGCTTTTACCTGCGATCAAGTAGCGCACCAAATTGTTTCCGGGATTCAGCCTAGAAGTATGACGTCACTATAAGTCGTGGGTTACGTCACATAACACTCGCTACTGAGCAAAAGTTTCCTTAATAAAGGTAATGTGAACAGTGTATTGTGGCTCATAAGTTACCAATACATACTGCTGACCCCGACCTGACCTGACCTGACCCATCCCACCCCATCCCAACAGATGCCCAGATGTCTTGTAATAAGGTACAGTAGACGTGAGTGACCTGGACTCTCTTCTGCCTCGGTGAGCCTGGTGAGGGAGGAACCACTAGCGGCTCACTTGTTGTCTTATCGCCTTCCCTTATAACCACATCAGTTGACAGCCAGAGAGAGCCAGGGCCAGGGAGAGCCAGGAGACGGCCAGGGAGACCCAGGAGACAGGGCCAGTGAGAGACGGAGACAGGGCCAGGGAGACAGTGGAGACAGTATTATGTAGATCAGTAAGTAAAACAATTGAGGAGAAAGGGAGGTTGACCCTTCGGTGACACACTCAGGCAGACTCCAGCAACACACTCAGGGCAGACTCCAGCAACACACTCAGGCAGACTCCAGCAACACACTCAGGGCAGACTCCAGCAACACACTCAGGGCAGACTCTAGCAACACACTCAGGCAGACTCCAGCAACACACTCAGGGCAGACTCCAGCAACACACTCAGGGCAGACTCCAGCAACACACTCAGGCAGACTCCAGCAACACACTCAGGGCAGACTCCAGCAACACACTCAGGGCAGACTCCAGCAACACACTCAGGGCAGACTCCAGCAACACACTCAGGCAGACTCCAGCAACACACTCAGGCAGACTCCAGCAACACGCTCAGGCAGACTCCAGCAACACACTCAGGCAGACTCCAGCAACACACTCAGGCAGACTCCAGCAACACACTCAGGCAGACTCCAGCAACACACTCAGGCAGACTCCAGCAACACACTCAGGCAGACTCCAGCAACACGCTCAGGCAGACTCCAGCAACACACTCAGGCAGACTCCAGCAACACACTCAGGCAGACTCCAGCAACACACTCAGGGCAGACTCCAGCAACACGCTCAGGCAGACTCCAGGAACACACTCAAGCAGACTCCAGCAACACGCTCAGGCAGACTCCAGCAACACACTCAGGGCAGAATCCAGCAACACACTCAGGGCAGACTCAAGCAACACACTCAGGGCAGACTCCAGCAACACACTCAGGCAGACTCCAGCAACACACTCAGGGCAGACTCCAGCAACACACTCAGGCAGACTCCAGCAACACACTCAGTCAGACTCCAGCAACACACTCAGGCAGACTCCAGCAACACACTCAGGGCAGACTCCAGCAACACACTCAGGCAGACTCCAGCAACACACTCAGGGCAGAATCCAGCAACACACTCAGGGCAGACTCAAGCAACACACTCAGGGCAGACTCTAGCAACACACTCAGGCAGACTCCAGCAACACACTCAGGGCAGACTCCAGCAACACACTCAGGCAGACTCCAGCAACACGCTCAGGGCAGACTCCAGCAACACACTCAGGCAGACTCAAGCAACACACTCAGGGCAGACTCCAGCAACACACCCAGGCAGACTCCAGCAACACACTCAGGGCAGACTCCAGCAACACACTCAGGCAGACTCCAGCAACACACTCAGGCAGACTCCAGCAACGCACTCAGGCAGACTCCAGCAACACACTCAGGGCAGACTCCAGCAACACACTCAGGCAGACTCCAGCAACACACTCAGGCAGACTCCAGCAACACACTCAGGCAGACTCCAGCAACACACTCAGGCAGACTCCAGCAACACACTCAGGGCAGAATCCAGCAACACACTCAGGGCAGACTCCAGCAACACACTCAGGCAGACTCCAGCAACACACTCAGGCAGACTCCAGCAACACACTCAGGGCAGAATCCAGCAACACACTCAGGGCAGACTCCAGCAACACACTCAGGGCAGACTCCAGCAACACACTCAGGCAGACTCCAGCAACACACTCAGGCAGACTCCAGCAACACACCAAGATACTGAGAACAGTTTAAAGTATATCTGTTAGGGCTGGCTCTCTCTGGCTCTGTCGTCTGGCACTACGGTATATAAGATGCAGTCACACACAACGTAATTTGATAATGATATGTAACTGTCGTATACCATAAAGCTACTTACAATTTGTCAGGTGACTGTCGTGTTGTAGGCACAGTCTGTGTGTGTGTGTGTGTCAACCATCTGCTGCTAACATTGTGTCATAGAGGAATATGCTCAAGCCCTGGTGACTCTTTTCCTATTGTGACAGCGTTTTGCAACCAACAGAGAGAGAGAGAGAGAGAGAGGTGGGGGTATAAGAAAGACATGTCACCTCTCTCTCTCTCTCTCTCTCGCTCTCTGGTTCATAAGTTTGGTTCTGTTCTAGTGCTCTCCTTACACCACCAGACCAGGCACCTTACACCATCATCACTACTACCGTCACCACCAGACCAGGCACCTTACACCATCATCACTACTACCGTCACCACCAGACCAGGCACCTTACACCATCATCACTACTACCGTCACCACCAGACCAGGCACCTTACACCATCATCACTACTACCGTCACCACCAGACCAGGCACCTTACACCATCATCACTACTACCGTCACCACCAGACCAGGCACCTTACACCATCATCACCACTACCGTCACCACCAGACCAGGCACCTTACACCATCATCACTACTACCGTCACCACCAGACCAGGCACATTACACCATCATCACTACTACCGTCACCACCAGACCAGGCACCTTACACCATCATCACTACTACCGTCACCACCAGACCAGGCACCTTACACCATCATCACTACTACCGTCACCACCAGACCAGGCACCTTACACCATCATCACTACTACCGTCACCACCAGACCAGGCACCTTACACCATCATCACTACTACCGTCACCACCAGACCAGGCACCTTACACCATCATCACTACTACCGTCACCACCAGACCAGGCACCTTACACCATCATCACTACTACCGTCACCACCAGACCAGGCACATTACACCATCATCACTACTACCGTCACCACCAGACCAGGCACCTTACACCATCATCACTACTACCGTCACCACCAGACCAGGCACCTTACACCATCATCACTACTACCGTCACCACCAGACCAGGCACCTTACACCATCATCACTACTACCGTCACCACCAGACCAGGCACCTTACACCATCATCACTACTACCGTCACCACCAGACCAGGCACCTTACACCATCATCACTACTACCGTCACCACCAGACCAGGCACCTTACACCATCATCACTACTACCGTCACCACCAGACCAGGCACCTTACACCATCATCACTACTACCGTCACCACCAGACCAGGCACATTACACCATCATCACTACTACCGTCACCACCAGACCAGGCACCTTACACCATCATCACTACTACCGTCACCACCAGACCAGGCACCTTACACCATCATCACTACTACCGTCACCACCAGACCAGGCACCTTACACCATCATCACTACTACCGTCACCACCAGACCAGGCACCTTACACCATCATCACTACTACCGTCACCACCTGCCCTCTTAACATCGTCACTACAGGGGCACCACTTGTAATATGTTATTTTATCTAACACCAGACGATTTTATTAATCTCAAAGGCAACACCGTACACAAGGGATTAAAAAGTTCAACTTGTGGTAACAGTAAAGAAAATAGTGTTGAGATCAGTACACGCCGCGGGGTGAAGCAGTGCACCAGCCCAGGCAGTACGATAACAGATGCGTGAGTGACCATTGACAAAAGTTTACAGGTGTTGCAGCTTTAGGCAACGTTTGTTCTGTCAGGTGCAACACAGTGACAAGTATCTGGGTTAACTGTGACGAGAAAATGAACTAATTTAAGACATTTGAAGCTGAACAAACGACCCAGTTGACAGAGATCAAGAATTGGTTTTTGTACACACGTTAAATGAAGAGGGAAGTTATTGTTAGTCATGCTGGAAGTGTGTTGACATGTTTGGTCATCTAACTACCGAGCCATATTTAAAGTCTCCTCAGCCCTCTACTGTTGGCCGGGCTGAGGTCCTGTGAACTATGACTGAGCATGATGAAGCAACTATAATGTTTACTCCCGACACACACACACATCACGTCGGTTTTGTTCCACCTGTAGTCAGAAAGTAAAGTATTCTGACGGGTATCTTAACCACGAGAATACGTAACATATACAGGGAAGATTATCCACCTTAGTTTACTTCATCTGATGCTTTAAACACCTTAACACTGTATGGAGGGGTTAGGTTAGGTTCAAATATTTGTTGGATCCCCTCACCCGGGCCAGATGTGGTGAAGTGTGACTCTACCAAACACGGCAAGTTTCCTCGGGGAGCTACAGTTTCCTCCTGCACTAACACTGGATAATAAAGGTCATACCAACTTAACAAAAAGCTGCCCAACGTCCCAAACAGAAGCTGATGTGTGGGTGAAAATGAGAAATTAAAAGACTCCTTAAATAATGACAGTCATGGGTAAGACTGATGTTAAAACTGATAGTCATCGTCCAGTTAATATTTACTTTTAATATCTGAATAATCTACAAACTGTGTATTCTTTTTTATGCGAAGTAAAGAATTGTTTAATGAACTACTCTTACTACTACTTGTTAATGAGTATGTTGTGATTTAAAATACGCATCGTATGGAAACAAACAGTTTTCCTGGCCTCTGGTGCGGAACATCGACCATACGCGGAGAAACCCGGTCGGCCGCCACCTCGTCCAGTTTTTGTATAGTATTCCACCTCTATTTCATTGTTGAGTTATTTTGTACTTACGTCCCAAAATACTGAACCTTTAGCTTCTTACCAGGCGGAGATACCATCATGACCCAACTCTCACGATATAATTTTTCAGCTTAAAGATCGTCCTTGTAGAGGTTTTGAAGCAAATGAGAAAGATTTTTGTAATGGGCCAAGGACAAGAGGCTTGAGCAACTGATCGTCGTCCGCGCCCCAGCGTTCCCCCAACACTTCCGCATGTTTTTTGTGGAGCCAGAGTAATGCTCACACACACACAGTCTCCAAGAGTCCAGCACAATGGCAGAAATAACCTGTGGACAGGTATCGTTAACCTTGATGCACCACACCAACCTAACTTAAGTCTACATGGGTGAGTTATGTCGCGTATCGTCCTTCACATCTGTGTTATCTAACATAACTTAAGTACACTACACACTTATAGCAGCCATATAAGTACACTACACACTTATAGCAGCCATATAAGTACACTACACACTTATAGCAGCCATATAAGTACACTACACACTTATAGCAGCCATATAAGTACACTACACACTTATTGCAGCCATATAAGTACACTACACACTTATAGCAGCCATATAAGTACACTACACACTTATAGCAGCCATATAAGTACACTTCACACTTATAGCAGCCATATAAGTACACTACACACTTATAGCAGCCATATAAGTACACTACACACTTATAGCAGCCATATAAGTACACTACACACTTATAGCAGCCATATAAGTACACTACACACTTATAACGGCCACGTAAGTACACTAAAAACTTGTTACAATAAAATATTAAAGCCATTAGTCTTAAATTCTTAACTCAAATCACGTTTTCCACAACTCATGCCAGCCCTTGGGAGACTGACTTAACTCTGTGAGTCCTGGTGGGCTAAATCATGGCCATCAAAGGGTTAAATCATCGTCGTCAAAGGGTTAAATCATGGCCATCAAAGGGTTAAATCATAGTCGTCAAAGGGTTAAATCATAGTCGTCAAAGGGTTAAATCATAGCCATCAAAAGGTTAGTTTTTATTACCACGATAATAGTAGTTTTGAGTCACTTGGCT
Organism: Homarus gammarus; assembly: GCA_958450375.1. NCBI lineage: Eukaryota > Metazoa > Arthropoda > Malacostraca > Decapoda > Nephropidae > Homarus > Homarus gammarus. The sequence goes on along the minus strand of CAUDMG010002352.1, from coordinate 323,378 downwards.
TAACAACAGATGACCTACAGTAGTTATGTTCAGTAATTATTGTTGTTCATTATTGATCACTAATGGACTACAGTTGTTATAGAATTCTTGAAGTGTTCGGCCGTAATAAAGAGTTTGTCCCTACTGAGTGTGTATACTGAGTGTGTATACTGAGTGTGTATACTGAGTGTGTACACTGAGTGTGTATACTGAGTGTGTATACTGAGCGTGTGTATACTGAGAGTGTGTCTGTACTGAGAATCTGCCTGTGCTGAGAGTGTGTCCGTAGTAAGAGTGTGTCCGTTCTAAGAGTATGTTCGTTCTAAGAGTGTGTCCGTAGTAAGAGTGTATCCGTACTAAGAGTGTGTTCGTAGTAAGAGTGTGTCCGTTCTAAGAGTGTGTTCGTTCTAAGAGTGTGTCCGTAGTAAGAGTGTGTCCGTAGTAAGAGTGTGTCCGTAGTAAGAGTGCGTCCGTTCTAAGAGTATGTTCGTTCTAAGAGTGTGTCCGTAGTAAGAGTGTGTCCGTACTAAGAGTGTGTTCGTAGTAAGAGTGTGTCCGTTCTAAGAGTGTGTTCGTAGTAAGAGTGTGTTCGTAGTAAGAGTGTGTCCGTTCTAAGAGTATGTTCGTTCTAAGAGTGTGTCCGTAGTAAGAGTGTGTCCGTAGTAAGAGTGTGTCCGTAGTAAGAGTGCGTCCGTTCTAAGAGTATGTTCGTTCTAAGAGTGTGTCCGTACTAAGAGTGTGTCCGTACTAAGAGTGTGTCCGTTCTAAGAGTGTGTCCGTTCTAAGAGTGTGTCCGTTCTAAGAGTGTGTCCGTACTAAGAGTGTGTCCGTTCTAAGAGTGTGTCCGTTCTAAGAGTGTGTCCGTTCTAAGAGTGTGTCCGTACATTGTGACCTCATAC